>JAVIAB010000041.1:51195365-51342865 GCA_032433765.1 Megaustenia siamemsis | reverse complement strand
CTCCAGGGCTTTTCCATGTGTATAATTTCCTTTTCTCTTGCTCAAAGAAGGTGTTACATATTATCAGCCTGTTTTCTTAACAAAATTGTATTAATCTTTCTCCTCTGTTATTCCTTTTTCCTAAACCATGATTTCCTATAATGGTCTTATATGTACTTTTCCTACATAACTACTTTAGCGTTCATGTCACACATTTCAATCAAGATGTCTGATGATTTCACTTGCTTCATAACTGTATTTAGATCTTCATAGTATGCTTCTATTTGTTCATCTGTATAGTCTTGAGTAAGTGCGTATGTCTGTATTATTGCTATGTCAAATGGTTTTGCCTTCATTTTTAATAATATAATTCTACCATTGTATGTCCAGTGGGTATTGATATATTTTTATAGCTCTCGTTTTATTAGTATGCCTACCCCCCTTTTGATGTTCTGTTATGTTACCTGAATATATAAATGTATATTTATCGTCTTGTATGTATCCACTTTCCTTCCATCTTGTTTCTGATATGCCTAAAATATATATGTTTAAACCTTCCGCTTCTACCATAAGATTTTCTAATTTTCCTTGTTGGTATAAGGTCCTAACATTCCATGTGGCTATTTTTAGTTCGTACTTAAAACAATAGTTAGAATTTCTCTCCATGGCTTTCTTTTGAGCGTTACGTGATGAGGCTCCAATCTCTTTCACGGTGGTCTGCCATATTCGTCGTTCGTGTTCTGAATATGCCTCATGTGTACCACATACTTTTGATGTTTTCGCTTTCTGGGCCGTTGATCATTTCTGATTCTTCCACCCCATCCACCGCCACAGACTTTTCACATTCGGGTAGAACATACCCGGCTGCCGGCGATATTTTTGTCGAACCATGTGCTTGCCTATCGAACCGCGAACACACGACACAAAGAATAATAAATCCTTAAAAAATTAAAATTATAAAATTATTTAATTTAAATGTTAGTTTATTTTGTTAGTTAGCATATTTAGTTAATTGCTACGTCAAAAGACACAGGGGACTAGAGAGAACAATAATGGAAGGCATGGTTCATGCGCGACACATAAAGGGCAGACCAAGAAGAAGGTGGTTTCAAGACATTAAGAAGACTTTGAACATGACAATAGAAGACATGGGAGATCTGGCTAAAAGCAGGGATTCTTCCAGACGGGATGTGGTGAATGTAACGTTCTGTTGGAGAACTGACCAGAGGCAGGGATTCTTTCAGACGGGATGTAGTGAATGCAACGTTCTTCAAATGAAATGGGACCTGATGATGATTTACTTAATTAATCATGTATATAATTGGTTGGTTAGTGAATTAGTTATTTTTTAGTTAGGTGGTTATATGAATGGTTGATTTGTTGTTGGTTAGTTCGTTAGGTGGTTATATGAATGGTTGATTTGTTGTTGGTTAGTTCTGTATTTATTCAGTTAGTTAATTAGTTATTTAATTAGTCATTTAATTATTTGGTTAGTCAGTCACTTAAATGAAGTCTTAAAACAACTAAAAATGAAAAGGAAATTATTAAACACATTTAAAACAAGACAAATGAGATTATTTTTCAGGCATGTTTAAAGATAAATAAGCCTGCTAAAATTAATCTTGGAAGGGAAAATAGCAAATGAGGCAAAGGAAGGCGAAGACTAACATGGACGTGTAACATCAAAAGTTGAACAAGTAAGCATATGACAACCTACACCATCAAAGCAAGAAACAGAGTGGAATGGCGATCCATGGTAGCCAACCTTCGATGCGGAGACGACACTCAATGATGATGATGATCACACTGTACAGCTCTTCTTAGTTCCACCTTTTGAGCAGTTTATTTTTGTAGATGTTTTTGTTTTACTGTGGCCAAAATATTGTGAGAATTTTCTGTTGTCGTTTTGTGTGAAATGATGCTTTTCTGATGTTTCCTGGCACTCATTTATGTATAGAAGTACTGAAGGAACACAACTTGTTATATTTTTAGTTTGGCTTTTATTGCTTTGTGAATCTTCAGATGTTTTAAAGACCGGCTGAAACTATTCTGGCTTTGTTTATATACAGATTTTTTTTTAATTTTTATTTTCGCTGGCTATCGTACCTTGTGTCACAATGCTTCTCGTGCATGAGAACTGTTTGTTTATGTAATCTGTTAGATTTTTTCATGTATATATTTTTATCAGTTCTTTAAATCAAGTATCACAACTTCCTTTTTTTGCTGTTTACACATAATAAAATATACTTATGGTTCCAGTATCTCACCAGTTAAACACCGCCAAAAACAAGAGAGACAAACGGTAAACACTATCTGGCGGATATTTTTAAGACAGCACGGCATTTAAATAAATACTTATACTTAAATGGGTACTGAATATTTTTTCTGGGTAAGTAAAGCGGCACGGGCGTAAGACCGACCCCAAAAATCTTGTGCTGAAGGTCTGTTAACATTATAGTCACTAACACCATATATGAAGGATGGAAATGTCAGGACAAAATCACTAACATAGAATTATGGAAATGTATCAGTCAAATACTAGTGGATAAAGAGATACAGCGAAGACGATGGCGCTGGATAGGACACACACTATGGAAGCCAACTGAGCGTATTATACAACAGGCTCTTTTTTTTAGAATCCCCAGGGGAAAAGACAAAGAGGAAGACCAAGGAATTTTTGGAGAAGACAGATAGAAACAGAGATGAAGATGATAGGGAAGACATGGAATGATCTTAAAAGAATGGCAAAAAACAGAACGACTTGGAAAGTGTTTGTTAAAGACCTATGCTCCACTGGGAGCTAAAAAGGTAGAAGAAGAAGAGACGGCATTTAAATGTTACAGTCCATAGGCTTCATCAATGCAGAGTAATGCGTGGAACGAGTAGGACATAACTCTAATTAAAGAATGTTACATTTCCAAACCCATATTATTTATTCATAAGAAAATTGATGCATTTCTCTAGCTAGTCGATAGTTTCTAAAAGCAGTACCTTCTATATGGTGTTCAATAGGTGATCGATCATGTCTCGAGTTCTATGTTGTTGATATACACGATTTCTCTCGCGCGATTTGTGCTACTCTGCCTATAACACATGTACTCCATTATTATTCTGTTTGTTTTTTAGCTTGGAAGAATATTTGCATGTATTTCTAAACATTCTAACAATGATTGATAACCTGCATAGGGTTGCTTTCTCCTGATGGGATCAATATGCTGCATGCTTTCAATCCCCTTTACGTCCCCTCATACTCCCAAAAGCCTTAATTATATTCATCGCTATCCCGTGCTACTATCTTTCTTCTTATCGTTCATCGATTTATTGTTGTAACTGATCACACAATTCTTCTTTGTATCCCTTATACACTCCCCCATATTTACGACTCTTCTCCGTTCTCACCGTGTACCATTTTGCTTCCTGACACGTGAGTACCCGTGTGCAAACATAGCCTACCAGACAAACCTCTTCTCTCTTTAAGTGAATTTTTTTTCTTTCTGCAATCTAGACTCTCTACCATGTCTGCCAAACTCCCGCTAGTGTATTCTGACGTCATCATCATGTGTCATATGCCATCATATCTTCCATAATTCTTTGCCCAAAGTACATGGATTCAATTCTGTTGTTGACCGCATCCCCGCCACGACACCAAGCTAACTAGTATCTTCTCCCTTTGTCACGCACAGAATCTCTTTCATTGTATTTTGCACGCAATAACCAAGTATTCCAACTATCCTCTTCTCAAAATATGCGCTTAAAAAGCCCCCCAAAAAATTAAATTCTCTGTTACTTATTTTATGTGCTTTATTGTACTGACCTTTTTGAGAATTTCCACTTTGGTCTTATTAGTTGTCCTGGAAATTCAACATTTTTAGAAATCCCATCTCCCTGCGACCTCTAATCTTTTTTTATTCGATTGTCTATTGTCCACAATTCGCTCCCATAGGTCAGAATTTGCTCCATATATAGTAGATGCTCTATTTCTCACTTCTATTGACATAGACATGTTGCACAAGATGTGTTTTATTTTTGTTTTCAGAAATTCTACATTGGCCGGCACTTTTTGAGTTGAATTATTTGAGTTATTTGCGGGTCATTATCATTGTACTCTGAACATGCCCATAGGTGCTCAAGATCCCCTCCTCAGCAAGTCCCACTGTGTCCAGTAACTGACGACTCCAGGTATGTGTTGGGTGATAGGTCTTCTTACATGCCCACTGAGTTTCTCGTTTCTGGCTGTGCCCATCTTAACTTCCATCTCTTTCATCAGAAGCAGTGACGTGAACTCATGGTTGTGGAATGGCCGGTGCTATTCTGCTTGTTATTTATGTTGTTTATATGACATCACATATACATATAACTACGACTGTTTACGTGTCTGTATACCAGACCTCATTTGACTCTCTCCAGAGCTAGTAACCACAACAAGGCCTCGCAACAATGTCTGGGTTTAAAGCGATTAATGACTCATAGTGGACTGTTTGTGCCAGGTTATGCTGAACAAGATTTGATTTAGATCCTGTTCTATTTCGTCAAGGAGCGCTTCGAAAATAACCAGCCAGAGCAAGCGAACTGTGATTAAGCAGGGAAGACAATGCAGTACTAACAATACATAAGGGAAAAATATGACAGAAAGAAAGAAAGAAAGAAAGAAAGAAGGAAAGCGAGAAGGAGGGAAGGAAGGAATGAAAGAAAGATAGAAAGAAATAAAAAAGAAAGAAAGAGAGAAGGAAAGAAAGAGAGAAAGAAAGAAATTAAGAAAGAATGAAAGAATGAACGAAGGAAAGAAAGAAAGAATGAAAGAAAGAATGAAAGAAAGAATGAAAGAATGAAAGAGAGTAGAAATAAGTAAGAAGGATGTATTACAATTAAAAATAGGAAAGAAAGCAAAACAAAGAAGAAAAAAGAAAGAAAGAATGGGAATTTAACAACAGAAGGAAAGAAAGAAAGAAAAAAGAAAGAAAGAAAGAAAGAAAGAAAGAAAGAAAGAAAGAAAGAAAGAAAGAAAGAAAGAAAGAATCTTCCAGTTACGTTCAGAAAATGTATTATTAACCCCGCATATCTTCTAGACCCTAGATAAACTTCAGGTAAAATGTTCCGAATTAAAATTCAAATGTAGTCTCCACAAATAGTTGTCATGTTATGGAACTTCGCCCTGGCTATTCTACATGTTAAGACTAACTAAACAAAATCACGCAAACATTAGTCGCTAAATACCTCACAAAAACGAGGAACAGAGACTCAATTGTTTGTGTGGTCAGAATCCTGCGTTATTTTTGCCTGATAACAGCTAAATCGATACGGCCGTGCGATAAACGGAACGTGATATACATTTGAAACAGTGCCTGGCATTACGTGCGCACCAGCGACATAAAGCTCGATACAAATATCTGAATGAGTTCTGTAATTAAGGACAAAAATAGCGTTCAAGACGGGCAGGACTGTGTTAAACCGACTGGCTGTTAAGTAAAGGAACCTCCGTTAGATTCCTCACTGGGTCGAGGTTTTTTTTCTTTTCCCCAATTGTAAAAAGTAAAGAGCCCTCGTCACGCCAGGTGGATAGGGAATATGGTGTTCTACTTATACCTTTTCAGCTCCTTGTGAAGCATAGGTCTTCAACAAACACTTTCCAAGTCGTTCTGTTTTTTTTGCCATTCTTTAAGACTATTCCATGTCTTCCCCATCATCTTCATCTCTGCTTCTGTCTGTCTTCTCCAAGAATTCCTTGGTTTTCCTCTTTGTCTTTTCCCCTGGGGATTCTAAAAAAGGGCCTGTTGTGTAATACTCTCAGTTGGCTTCTGCAGTGTGTGTCCTATCCAGCGCCATCGTCTTCGCTGTATCTCTTTATCCACTAGTATTTGATTGATACATTTCCATAATTCTATGTTAGTGATTTTGTCCTGCCATTTCCATCCTTCATATATGGTGTTAGTGACTATAATGTTAACAGACCTTCAGCACATGCTTTTTAGGGTAATGTGGTCGGTCTTACGCCCGTGCCGCTTTACTTACCCAGAAAAAATAGTCGGTACCCATTTAAGGCTGGGTGAACCCGTAAACCGTCGTTGGGATCGAACCCTACCGCTTGTCTTTTGTAGTCCAGTTCACTAACAACTGAGATATCGCGGATCCCCTTTATTTAGAGATTGTTAAATATTCTTTCCTAGTCCGACATCTATTCTACTTATTTGAAGATTATTCGTCCCTTTACTGTCAGCTATTGTTCATATCGTAATTTATCACCCGTAATTTATTCTGTTGTCGGTCGTTTATTCTTCCCTCGTCCATCATTTATTTTTCCCTTGTCTGTCAGTCATTATTCCCTCATCCATCCCTTACTTTTCCCTTATCCGTCACTTATTCCTCTCTCATTCATAATTTATGCTTCTTTTGTTCGTCACTTACTCCTCCCTCACTATTAATTTATTCTGTTTTTGTTTTTTTGCGTTACTTATTCTTCTCTCGCCCATAATTTATTTTTATTGTTTTCAGGTGGCTATTCTTCCTTTGTCATTCAATTATTTTTAAATGAACACATGCAGGTTATATGTGATGGAATTACAAACTGCATGAGAAAAGCAACAATGAAGAAACAGATATATAGAGTGGAAGATAAAGGAGATAAACAACAGTAGAGATCGACATCAGATAATAATAAAAATGCAGACACCCTGACAGACAAAAGACTAATAAACAACAACAGAAAAATTGGCGGTAGCTAAGATTTATTCAGTATCAAAGCTTAAAGCTGTCAACGAATCATAGGATTGGTGAACCACAACTATTCAGATCTTACTCCACCTCATCGCGGTGCCCATAGGAATGGACTAATCACTCTGGTCTGGTCTAGTGAGTAGAGATCGACAGCGAAGGATACCTGGTGCTCAAAAATGCCTAGCTGAAGTCGGATGTATTGGGCCGAAAGACGCCAACATCACAGTTCTATTGCAAACTTCAACACAAGGCATACAGGTACACTAACTGTCCTTTTAAGGACGGATGACGAAAAGGTGTAACTATTCCTTTAATCGTTAAGTAGAAGAATTGAAGTATTTGGGCATAATGTCCACAGAAGATGGAAAATTAGACAGAGAAATTGACATGAGAATACAAAAAGCAAATGCTGTCACAAACCAGCTTTCACCATTGCTAAGACATCCAAACATTTCTATGCTAAACAACAAATGATAAATAGCATTTTCATACCAACTTTGTGCTATGAAAGTTGTGCTAAGAAAGATCAATACATGTAAGATGCGGTGCTTGAGAAAAGTAATAAACAGCACAAGAAGAGATAGAATACCAAATGAAACCATAAGCAAAATGATAGGAACAAAACCCTGCCAAGAATATATAGAGCAACAACTACTTAAATGGTTTGGCCACCTGGTCAGAATGAATCCTCACCAATCACCATCAAGGGCGTTCTTCTCGAGAATGCATGGAAAAAGACCAAGAGGAAGACCTAGAAGAATATGGATAGGTGCAGTGACAGAGACATGTAACAACAAAGGAAAATCACTAATTCAGACAATTCGAGCAGCTCAAGAAAGACAAATGATATAACCAAGACACCTTTTAGATATCAGTGAAAAGAGAAAAGAAATAAGAGGAAGATTGCTTTAATCGTTGAACGCAAGCAACACGCACAGCAACATTGAGTTTTTAAGTTATTTCCGGGACATCATCATTGCACTCCAGACATGTCCATTGGTGCTCAGATCCCCTGATCAGCAAGTCCCGCAGCGTGCAGCGACTGACGACTCCATTTCTGTGGTGGTTGTTAAGTCTTCTTATACACCCACTAAGTTTCTCGTTTCTGGCTGTGGCCATCTTAACTCCCATCTCTTTCATCCGAAGGAGTGACATGGACTCATGGTTGTCGAAGTACTGTGCCCTTCCCACATCTCGGAGGGCATTGATGGCGTCAGCCCGATCCATTGATTGACCGTCTTCAACGACAGCACAGCTAGCCAACCTGTGCGCGCTTTCATTTCCCCGTACTCCCACATGTCCAGGGACGTAGACAAAGGTGACTACGTATATTTGACTTTGGTAATAACACAGACAAAGACAAGTGGAACAATATTAAAACAGGTAAATGAATTTAAATATTTGGGAACTTTGTTAACCTCAGACGGAAGATGTACAGAAGAGGTGAGATGCAGAATGGCTCAGGCAAAAGCAGCTTTCCAAAAAATGAGGAAGATACTATGCAATCCATTTTTGACAATAGAAACAAGAAAAAGAGTTCTTAAATGTTATGTAGAGCTAGTCTTAACATATGGATGCGAATCATGGACAAAAGGACAACAGACAAGAAAATCACTGGAGTCTGTAGGATTGTGTTTTTACAAAAGAATGTTGAGAGTACCATGGACAGCTTAGAAGAGTAATTAAGAGGTTCTGAGAGAGGTCAAAGCAAAAAGAGAGCTAATTTCCAATATTATGAAGAAACAATAATCATTTTTTGGCCATGTAATGAGAAGAGAACAACTGGAATATATTGTAATAATTGGGAAAATTGAGGGACGAAGAGATAGAGGGAAGCAAAGAGAAAAAAATAACAGACAGCTTAAGAGAATGGCTTGGCAGAAGGTCAACAACAGAAATGATAAATAGCTGCCGAGATCGAAAGTTGTGGAGAGACTTGATCACCTACGCCAGTAGGTCCGGTACTTGATGATGATGATGATGAATAACACAGAGCTACATGCTTAATGGTAATAGCCATTAGACAAGCAGGTAGACAAAAAAACAGACAGATAAAGGACAAACCGAGAAAAAAAAACAGACTCATACTAACCCTCATATAAAGCCTTCTTTCGCCCATAAGACAATGGTCGGTGGTCTGTCCTGTTGAGTAGGCTGTCTATGTCAATACCGGCAAACCGGTCGTCCACATCTTCCTCCAACGCTGTCATGATGTCAAAGTTAATCCGATGACAGATGTCAATCACCCTTGGGCGGAGTTAACTCAGCTTGCACACACACTTTTCCGGTCGCTTTATCATCGCTTACTTGGAAGAAAGCAAAACATATTTACAATGAATAATTTAGTTAACTTATTGTTTAATAAGATTATTGATTTAGCTGCAATGATTTAATAATAAACATCTAGCTTTAATGGTGCAGTTTGTCATAGTCTGACTTGTCTATCTTTTGATCCCACTCGTCTATTTTAGTCTTTATCTGCCTCTGCTTCTTTTACCTTGTATTTTTCTTCCCAAGATTACTTTTGGTAGGCTGCTGTGTATTTTAAGGAAAAATTAAAAAATACAAAAATTGGTATGTGTATTTTAACATGCCAAATAATCTCATTCGTCTTGTTTGAATTGAATTTAGTAGTTCTCTTTTGATTTTTAGCTGCATTAAGACTTCATCATTTGTTTTCTTTTCTTTCTATCCAAATATTCCTATTCTTCTATAAATCCACATTTCAAAGGCTTAAATTTTATGTTCTGTTTTCTTGTCTAATGTCCATGTTTGTGCACCATACATGAATGTTAAGATGACATAACAATCTGCTATTTTTAGTTTTAGCCCTGGTGTTATGTGTCTTCTATCTATCTATTGTCCTTTCGAGCCGAAGACGGCACATAGGGCAGAACCACAATCTCAAAAACAGAAACCTTGCGTGCCAAAATGGCACATATTGCAGAGATCACTGCTCTAAAATCTATGGTGCTGTTTCCATAACAATACTTTTTACAATGACAGCTTGTCAAAGCCATCGATCAACCTCCTTAGTCGCCTCTTACGACATGCCTGGAAGGTCACTGTGTCGCTATTCTTTACCTCCCTCATCATGAGGCCCCGGTAACACACGGGATTTATGTGTCTTGGTGTTAGTATATTTTTCATGACATTAACATATAACAAGTACTATTGCGTCATAAAACCCAAATAATGTTTGATGTTCTCATTCAACTTTGACCTTTCGGTTGTTTTCTTTATGTACAAATTAAAGTTTTTATGGCTCCAGTAGACTTGTTGTTAAAATAAGTGTTTGTTCTTATAATGTGTCTTAGTTTGTTTTCTCGTATAAGTGTTTGTTCTTATAATGTGCCTTAGTTTGCTTTTCTCTTATAAGTGTTTGTTCGTATGTGTCTTAGTTTGTTTTTCTCGTATAAGTGTTTGTTCTTATAATGTGTCTTAGTTTGTTTTTCTCTTATAAGTGTTTGTTCTTATAATGTGTCTTAGTTTTTTTTTTTATAAGTGTTTGTTCTTATAATGTGTCTTAGTTTGCTTTTGTCTTATAAGTGTTTGTTCTTATAATGTGTCTGAGTTTGCTGTTTCTCTTATATGTGTTTATTCTTATAATGTGTCTTAGTTTGCTTTTGTCTTATAAGTGTTTGTTCTTATAATGTGTTTTAGTTTGTTTTTGTCTTATAAGTGTTTGTTCTTATAATGTGTTTTAGTTTGTTTTTGTCTTATAAGTGTTTGTTCTTATAATGTGTCTTAGTTTGTTTTTGTCTTATAAGTGTTTGTTCTTATAATGTGTCTTAGTTTGCTTTTCTCTTATAAGTGTTTGTTCTTATAATGTGTCTTAGTTTGCTGTTTCTCTTATATGTGTTTGTTCTTATAATGTGTCTTAGTTTGCTTTTGTCTTATAAGTGTTAGTTCTTATAATGTGTCTTAGTTTGTTTTCTCGTATAAGTGTTTGTTCTTATAATATGTCTTAGTTTGCTTTTCTCTTATAAGTGTTTGTTCGTATGTGTCATAGTTTGTTTTTCTCGTATAAGTGTTTGTTCTTATAATGTGTATTAGTTTGTTTTTGTCTTATAAGTGTTTGTTCTTATAATGTGTCTTAGTTTGTTGTTTCTCTTATAAGTGTTTGTTCTTATAATGTGTCTTAGTTTGTTGTTTCTCTTATAAGTGTTTGTTTTTATAATGTGTCTTTGTTTTTCTCTTATAAGTGTTTGTTCTTATAATGTGTCTTAGTTTGTTTTTCTCTTATAAGTGTTTGTTCTTAAAATGTATCTTTGTTTTTCTCTTATAAGTGTTTGTTCTTATAATGTGTCTTAGTTTGTTTTTCTCTTATAAGTGTTTGTTCTTATAATGTGTCTTAGTTTGCTGTTTCTCTTATATGTGTTTGTTCTTATAATGTGTCTTTGTTTGCTTTTGTCTTCTAAGTGTTTGTTCTTATAATGTGTCTTAGTTTGTTTTCTCGTATAAGTGTTTGTTCTTATAATGTGCCTTAGTTTGCTTTTCTCTTATAAGTGTTTGTTCGTATAATGTGTCTTTGTTTTTCTCGCATAAGTGTTTGTTCTTATAATGTGTCTTAGTTTGTTGTTGTCTTATAAGTGTTTGTTCTTATAATGTGTCTTAGTTTGTTTTTGTCTTATAAGTGTTTGTTCTTATAATGTGTCTTAGTTTGTTGTTTCTCTTATAAGTGTTTGTTCTTATAATGTGTCTTAGTTTGTTGTTTCTCTTATAAGTGTTTGTTCTTATAATGTGTCTTAGTTTGTTGTTTCTCTTATAAGTGTTTGTTCTTATAATGTGTCTTTGTTTTTCTCTTATAAGTGTTTGTTCTTATAATGTGTCTTAGTTTGTTTTTGTCTTATAAGTGTTTGTTCTTATAATGTGTTTTAGTTTGTTTTTGTCTTATAAGTGTTTGTTCTTATAATGTGTCTTAGTTTGTTTTTGTCTTATAAGTGTTTGTTCTTATAATGTGTCTTAGTTTGTTTTTCTCTTATAAGTGTTTGTTCGTATAATGTGTCTTAGTTTGTTTTTCTCTTATAAGTGTTTGTTCTTATAATGTGTCTTAGTTTGTTTTTCTCGTATAAGTGTTTGTTCTTATAATGTGTCTTAGTTTGTTTTTCTCTTATAAGTGTTTGTTCGTATAATGTGTCTTAGTTTGTTTTTCTCTTATAAGTGTTTGTTCTTATAATGTGTCATAGTTTGTTTTTCTCTTATCGCGTCCAGCAGGGTTCACATTTATAACAGCCAGGGGAAAAAAAACACTTAAAAACTCAGTCAAAACCATGCAGGAGGAGCATGAAAATCAACAATCATTACGGTATGTATCCTATTTAAAAGTTTTTCCGGCGGAATTTAAGGATTGGAAAATAAATGCCGCATGTTCAGTGTAGTCTCAACGTTTTATTGTTCCAAATATTTTATTTCATCACTCTAACAAATTTAGAAAAAATATTCGTTGGACTCCACCATTTTTAGAAACTTTATTCTTCTGATTTTTAGAAGGACAAATGTAACCATTCGGCTACCCCCTGTTCGGTGTATGATACATCCAGAAAATTCCCAAAGGATATATGGGCACCAAATATGTTTCGAAGACATATAGACGTAAAACCCTGTTCTTAAGGTACGTCGGCATTAAATCTGTTCCGATAATATAAGGGCATTAAATCTGTTCCGATGATGTAAGGGCATTAAATCTGTTCCATTGATATAAGGGCATTAAATCTGTTCCGATGATATAAGGGCATTAAATATGTTCCGATGATATAAGGGCATTAAATCTGTTCCGATGATGTAAGGGCATTAAATCTGTTCCGATGATATAAGGGCATTAAATCTGTTCCTATAATATAAGGGCATTACATATGTTCCGATGAAATAAGGGTATTAAATCTGTTCCGATAATATAAGGGCATTAAATCTGTTCCGATAATATAAGGGCATTAAATCTGTTCCGATAATATAAGGGCATTAAATCTGTTCCATTGATATAAGGGCATTAAATCTGTTCCGATGATATAAGGGCATTAAATCTGTTCCGATTATATAAGGGCATTAAATTTGTTCCGATTATATAAGGGCATTAAATCTGTTCCGATGATATAAGGGCATTAAATCTGTTCCGATGATATAAGGGCATTAAATCTGTTCCTATAATATAAGGGCATTAAATATGTTCCGATGATATAAGGGTATTAAATCTGCTCCGATGATATAAGGGCATTAAATCTATTCTGATGATATAGGGCCATTAAATCTGTTCCGATGATATAAGGGCATTAAATCTGTTCCGATGAAGTAAGGGCATTAAATCTGTTCTGATGATATAAGGGCATTAAATCTGTTCCTATAATATAAGGGCATTACATATGTTCCGATGATATAAGGGTATTAAATCTGCTCCGATGATATAAGGGCATTAAATCTGTTCCTATAATATAAGGGTATTAAATCTGTTCCGATGATATAAGGGCATTAAATCTGTTCAGATGATTTAAGAGTATTAAATCTGTCCCGATGATATAAGGGTATTAAATCTGTTCCGATGATATAAGGGCATTAAATCTGTTCAGATGATTTAGGAGTATTAAATCTGTCCCGATGATATAAGGGTATTAAATCTGTTCCGATGATATAAGGACATTAAATCTGTTCCGATGATATAAGGACATTAAATCTGTCCCGATGATATAAGGGTATTAAATCTGTTCCGATGATATAAGGACATTAAATCTGTTCCGATGATATAAGGACATTAAATCTGTCCCGATGATATAAGGGTATTAAATCTGTTCCGATGATATAAGGGTATTAAATCTGTTCCGATGATATAAGGACATTAAATCTGTTCCGATGATATAAGAACATTAAATCTGTTCCGATGATATAAGGACATTAAATCTGTCCCGATGACATAAGGGCATTAAATCTGTCCCGATGATATAACGCCATCTTCCTTGAGGACATAAATATACTAAATCACTTCCGGTGGTACAACTATTCTAAATCTATTCAAAGAACATAATGAAGATCCGCTATTAGAATATAACAATTCTACATCTGTTGGTAGAATATAACAATTCTACACATGTTTATAAAATAAAACGATTCTAAATTTGTTTCTGGAATATAAAGATTCTAATTCTGTTCTTAAAATATAGTAATTCTCAACTCGTTCTTAGAATATAACAATTCTAACTCTCTTTCATAACAATTATAAATCCGCTCCCAGAATGTGACAATTCTAAATCCGCTCCTAGAACGTAACAATTCTAACTCCAGTCTTAGAATATAACAATTCTAAATCATCTCCTATAATGTAACAATTCTAAATCAGTTCCTGGAATATAACAATTCTCAACTCGTTCCTAGAATATAACAATTCTAACTTTCTTCCAAAGAATATAACAATTCTAAACTTGTTCCTAGAATATATCAATTCTAAACTTGTTTCTAGAATATAACATTTCTATTTCTTTACTCCTGAGGATTAAATGAATTGATTGATAAAAATAAACAATCATTCATTCTACTACAGTATTAGGCTCGTCCCTTTAATTTACACAAGCAAACGTTACTTATCACACAAATCTTAAAAATAATGTAACATCTAACTTTGCAAATTTAGAGAAGCAAACATTAGTGAACGCAAACACTGGCCTCCTCACGTTTAAATACTGCCACAAATTCCTGTTTTGTTCAAACACTATACATGACCTCAACATTATATACTACAAGACATCTTCTAATGAGCAGTACAAACCTTACAATATAAGAAAAGTGCACAAGCTTATATAGTTGTATATATAACAACAGTTCCAGCAATTGTTACGAATATTCTATATTCATATTTGTTATTACTTCTATTCCGATGTTGCATGGGATGTTTAAAGAAGTCATTGATACTATCGGTTCATCACAACAAATACGGTAATAGCCAGAAATAAAAACCGTCCAATAAATAAATACGGTAGTAACGATTCCAAAAATAGTAACCGACAGCTTGTATTGATCACAATCGATAACTAACTCGATTCCGATGAAGTAACGAGTATTTAATTATGACACCATTTCTATCCGTCTTGCTGTAAATATTCGGAATCTTAATAATGGAGCGTTGATACAATTCCTACAGTATTCCTTTCCCGTTAAAACAGCTCACATTTAAGCTTGCCTAAATTTACTCACTGACTCTCAGAGCAGCCACGCGCATAAATGCCGAGCCTACTAGCGAGGGTATTTATGTTCGCGGTTCCTGCGTAATTCAAACCATTCTTTTCGGAAATTGTTGTGTGATGAACGTGCGGTAAAAATTAGACTGCCACGGAGAGGAAATAAATGAGGGTTGGGGGGGGGGGGGGGGGGGGGGGCGTTTGCAGGTGATCTCTCGTTACAGTCCTACGAGGCGAGGCAGTTAAAATACTCCAAGGGCGTCCTTAGGAAACAGTGGGTTGGGTTTTAAAGGAATAAAAGGGAGAGTTGCACAAACGTGATATCCATTAAACTGTACCGTTAGAAAAGTAAGCTTAAAGACACATAACGATAATCATCATCAACTACCATGCCTGCTAGCGTAGGTTATCATGTCTGTCCTTTTGATCTCGACAGTTATTTATTATTTCTGTTGTTGATCTTCTGCCAAATCACTCTCTTAAGCTGTCTGGTATCTTTTCTTTTTGCTTCCCTCTGTCTCTTCGTCCCTCACTTTTCTCAGTTGTCATAATATATTGCAGCTATTCCCATCTCAGTGCACGGCCAAAAATGATGATTGTTTCTTCCTAATATTGGAAATTAGCTCTCTTTTTGCTTTGGCCTCTTTCAGAACGTTTTCATTACTCTACTTAGCTGTCCATGGTATTCTCAACATTACTCTGTAAAACCACCTTTCTACAGCTTCCAGTATCACCATAACGAAAACGCAGCATTAAAATGGGTGTAATGTGGAAAATTCTGAAGCAATATGGTTTACCATCAAAAATCATAAATATTATCAAAGGCATGTATGATGGTTACACATGTGCAGTTCGAACAGAGGAAGGACTGAGCGAATGTTTCCCAATAGAAACTGGGGTTAAACAAGGATGTATTTTATCGCCCTTGTTATTTGGAATTGTTATGGACTTCATAATGAAGAAATGCTGCACTGGTAATAAAGGCATCGAATGGATACAAGGAGACCATTTGGAGGACCTCGACTTTGCTGATGACATAGTTCTCATCAGCAGTCAGATAAAAACGATGCAGGAAAACACAAATGGACTATCATCAATAGCCAGCAAAATTGGGCTTGAGGTCAATCATGAAAAGACTAAAGTCATGAAAAGTTTAATTCCAACAAGTGACAAAATATACATGGAAAACAAACCAGTAGAAGAAATCTATCACTTTATCTATCTTGGAAGTCACATTGATCGAGAAGGGGATACGAGCAAAGAAATTAGAATCAGAATGGCTAAAGCAGCAATGTCTTTCAGAAGCCTTGAAAAGTTGTGGAAATCAAAACTCATCAGCACAAGCACAGGACTTGGGCTATTCAAATCAAATGTACTGCCAACCCTTGCGTGTGCGTGTGAGGGCTGGAAGGCAACAAGAGATGTGGAGACAAGGTTGAACGCATACGGGAACAAATGTCTAAGGAAAATGCTTGGTATAGCATGGAACGAGTTCAAAGCAAACGAGGAAATTGGAGAAATCGCCGGTCGACCACTGGTGTCTTCAGTAATGGGGAAAGGACGATGGTCATACGTTGGACATGTGGTGAGGGGAGATGGTAGTCGAATGGCAGGGCGGGCCCTCGTGTGGGAAACGACAGGTAGAGGAAAAAGAGGAGGACCCAGGGAGACACTGAGAAGAACATTGATGAGAGAGGCAGGAGCGGCGGGAATCGGCTCCCTCAATGAGATGGAGCTGCTTGCACAGAACAGAGACAGATGGCGAGATTTGATAGAATATCTTTAAAAGAAAACTGCTAGAACAAAAAATTCATATAGGAGAATCTTGGTCTACGCCCTATGGGCCGGTTACGGCTCGAAAGGTCAATAGATAGATAGATAGAATATAATTACAAGTAATAACCCGTCACTGATTTGACGGGTACAAAACCATTATTGCTCAACCCATTTAATGTGAAGTTGGAGGGGGTGAGGATTGCTTAAACTTGCTGCTGTTGTCTTCGGTAACTGATGACGTTTGAAAACGTCTGTGTTCGTTCTAAGCTTGCTGTTGTCTTCGGTAACTGATGAAGTCTGTTTGAAAACGTCTGTGTTCGTTCTAAATTTGTTGCTTTTTCTCATAGTTGACAGTAGCGGGCTACGATCATCATCATCATCATCAAGTACTGTGCCTACTGGCATAGGTGATCATGTCTCTCCACAATTTTCGATCTCGGCAGCTATTTATCATTTCTGTTGTTAACCTTCTGCCAAGCCATTCTCTTAAGCTGTCTGTTATTTTTTCTCTTTGCTTCCCTCTATCTCTTCGTCCCTCAATTTTTCCAATTGTTACAATATATTCCAGTTGTTCTCTTCTCATTACATGGCCAAAAAATGATGATTGTCTTTTCCTAATATTGGAAATTAGCTCTCTTTTTGCTTTGACATCTTTCAGAACATTTTCATTACTCCTCTTAGCTGTCCATGGTACTCTCAACATTCTTCTGTAAAACCACATTTCTACAGACTCCAGTGATTTTCTTGTCTGTTGTCCTATTGTCCATGATTCGCATCCATATGTTAAGACTGGCTCTACGTAACATTTAAGAACTCTTTTTCTTGTTTCTATTGTCAAAAATGGATTGCATAGTATCTTCCTCATTTTTTGGAAAACTGCTTTTGCCTGAGCCATTCTGCATCTCACCTCTTTCACCTCGGGCTACGATACTGGCGTTTAAACTACTATACATCCTATTTTATTATTGGGTGGGGGAGGGGGGTGTGTCCGCTGGAAGTTGAAAGAGTTGGAAAGTCTAGAGAATAAAGTCCGCATGTTCTGCTCAATCATCACGTGGTGTTCAGGTAAAAATTTTAGTTTTCTTTTTTTCTTTTACTCCCTTTTTTTTTTTTTTTACAGAAAAAAAACTATTTGTTCCCTCCGTGAATTGAACCCTCGTTTTCATTTGTTGGTGCATACAAAGCCCGTCCATTTAACTACCCGCTTCCTGTTGATGACGGGGCAGCAACAAAAACTAGCATATGTCTCTTCTAATTTCCCAAAGCTGTAGCTCAGTAAAACAAAACGAAAAGACCTGCCTGACGTATTTTATCCTATACAACTACCTTTACATAAATGTGCAAACATATTCTTCAACGTTTGTCTGACGACTATTTGCCGCCCTAAAAAGAAGTACAATACATTAAGGCGTAGATGTGTGCATACAACAGGTTCCATTATCATCCTTGTACAGCCCGATACATCCGATTTTATTCAGGAAATCTGGGTACGGGTAGCTTTCTCTGCTCTCTTGACACGACTGAAATCGTGATTCATTGATTCTGAATTAAGGAATCGGTTATGAATCATTGACCTCATTTAGTACATGTGCTGATTAGTGTCTTGGGGGCAATGCGCAAAGGAGTTACTTAGTGTTGTTACCTGCACACTGACTGGAGTATTGGCCCTGACAAGGTCAATGAAATAAGACTAGTCTGTAGACAAGTTTCATTCTGACAAACAAATGTTCCATACTTCCAAAAATAAATCAGAAAAAAGCCCCGTCATTCCACACGTGGAGTATTGTGTTATTGCTCGTAGTATGTTTAGACGAAGGTACCGACTTTTAAATAATTGATGCTAGACCAGCAAAAATATGGATTAGATATGGATATCAAGAAAACTAAATCTATGATCATAAACAAAGATAATGCTCAAAATCAAAGACAGGGATGCATACTGTCACCAAGCTTGTTCGATCTATACATTGAGCAGATCTTTAAAAAAACATCACAGAGATGCCAGGCCTCAACATTAAAGGAAAGATAATCAATAACCTAAGATATGCTGATGATACTGTATTACTAACAGAAAATCTTTAAGATCGACAACAATTACTTAATGAAATAAACACGACAAGCAAAATATATGAATTAGATATGTATACCAAAAAGACTAAAACTATGATCGTAAATAAGATAATACTCAAAACCTGCAAGTGGATATCAAAGTTGAAGAAATAGACATGGAGACTGCTCATAGCTATAACTACCTTGGACATACTATAACCAGTGATGGAAAATGTAAAACTGAAATAAACAAAAGAATAGGAATGGCAAAAAAGTAATTTTAATGCCACAAAAAATATACTTACATCAGAACAAATAACACTAGGGCTGAAATTACGAATAGCAAAATGTTATATCTTCTCGACATTCATGTATGGTGCATTAAACATGGACATTAGACAAGAAAACAGAACATAAAATTGAAGCCTTTGAAATGTGGATTTTTAGAAGAATATGAAGAACTGGGTGGAAAGAAAAGAAAACAAACGATGAAGTTTTAAAACAACTAAAATGAAAATATAACTACTAAGTACAATTCAAACAAGACAAATTAGATTTTTTTGGGCACGTTAAAAGACACAGAAAACTACTAAAAGAAATTTTGGAAGAGAAAATACAAGGTAAAAGTGACAGAGACAGATGAAGACTAATATGTTAGAGTAACATCAAAAGATGGAGACAAATCAGCCTATGACAACCTGAACTATCAAAGCAAGTGACAGAACGGAGTGTCGCTCCATGGCAGCCAACTTTCGGAGACAACACTCAATGATGATGTGCACAGAAAAAAAAATAATGGAAATGGCAGAATAAAACTACCGATTTAAAACTTTGGGATAAGTACAAGAGAAATACAAATGGACAAAGAAATAAAACAAATTCAGTGCTGGTGGTTAGGACACGCAATACGGAAGCCAACTGTGAGCATTACACAACAAGTCCTTTTCTGGAAGTCCCAAGGGAGGAGACAAAGCGAAAGGCTTAAACATATTCAGAGAAGACAGGTGGAAGCACATAGGAAGAGAACGGGGTAGATATAGGATGATATTAAGAGAACGGGGTAGATATAGGATGATATTAAGAGAACGGGGTAGATATAGGATGATATTAAGAGAACGGGGTAGATATAGGATGATATTAAGAGGATGGGGTAGATATAGGATGATATTAAGAGGATGGGGTAGATATAGGATGATATTAAGAGAACGGGGTAGATATAGGATGATATTAAGAGAACGGGGTAGATATATGATGATATTAAGAGAACGGGGTAGATATAGGATGATATTAAGAGGATGGGGTAGATATAGGATGATATTAGGAGAACGGGGTAGATATAGGATGATATGAAGAGAATGGGGTAGATATAGGATGATATGAAGAGAACGGGGTAGATATAGGATGATATGAAGAGAACGGGGTAGATATAGGATGATATGAAGAGAACGGGGTAGATATAGGATGATATGAAGAGAATGGCAAGAAACAGGACGGCTTGGAAGGTTTTGTTGAATGCATATGTTCCACAGCGGGTTGAAAGGTAGAAGAAGAATGTGGTTCTTTCTCTTCAGAAAAGAACCTGTACAGAAATAATGTTTACCAAAGAGGGGACAAAACGTCACATTAGAAATAAGATAAATGAGAAGAACACTGGAAGTAAATAAGATCAGACAGTATTAGAAATAAGATAAATGAGAAGAACACTGGAAGTAAATAAGATCAGACAGTATTAGAAATAAGATAAATGAGAAGAACACTGGAAGTAAATAAGATCAGACAGTATTAGAAATAAGAAATGAGTTAGAGTTACGCTTCGTCTGGATTGTTTTGCAAAAGAACAGATCATCCGGATCAAATGTAATACGAACAACACCAGCCAGCTTCCCTTCCTTCAGAGATCGTTAGCACTCATAATTAGCAGGAAAAAAAAGTAAAGGTAGACGTAGAAGAAGAATAAACATAAAAATACGAGAAAAATAAAAATTATTATTAATAATAAAATACGCAAAGCGAGAGCTAATATCCAATATTAGGAAGAAACAATCATCATCTTTTGGCCAAGTAATGAAAAGAGAGCAACTGGAATATATTGTAACAACTGGAAAAATTGAGGAACGAAGAGATAGAGGGAAGCAAAGAGAAAAGATACGAGACAGCTTAAGAGAATGGCTTGGCAGAAGGTCAACAACAGAAATGATAAATAACTGTCGAGATCGAAAGTTGTGGAGAGACATTATCACCTTCGCCAGCAGACCCGATACTTGATGATGATGATGATGATGATGACTAAAATACGAGACATCACGACAAACGTCATAGAGGAGATACACAACAATATAGTCCCGGAAACTGTGGGCGCTGAAAAGAGAAAAAGGTGAAAGAGGGTAAAGGTGAAAGAGGGTAAAGGTGAAAGAGGGTAAAAGGTGAAGTAAAGTAAAGATAAAATTCCATTATATTCTATCCGTAAACCAGTTTCATTGTAGGCAGAGATTCTCCATATCCGCTCCACTGGTTGTCACAGCATTCCGGAAAATGTACCTGTAAATGCCGTTGACAAGGTCGCTCCGTGCACGTCTTCTTCGATTGCCCAGGAAACGATAAAAAAACCTCCTTGGTCTTCTCTTACGACATGCATCGCAAGTAACCCCATTCATCTATTCTTTTCTTCCCTCGACGTGGGGGAACCACACAGGAAGAAAGACAACGTTAGATAAAAAAAATAGATTAAGTAAGGTAAGTGAGATAAAAAGATAAACTACTGTAAAGTAATATATAATTTAAAAAAGTAATTTAAAATAAGATGGCAGAGGATAAAGTAAGGTAAAGTAAGATAAAATAAGATATGGTAATGTAAAGTCAAATAGTAAGAATAAAGTACGGTAAGTGGGATAACATAAGATAAACTAAGGTAAAGTCATATAAAACAAATTAGTGTAAGTAAGATACCAAAAAAAAAAAAATTAAGGTAATGTGAGATAAAACAGGCGAATTACGGTCAGTGAGAAAAAATAAGATAAATTAAGGTAATGCAAGATCAATAAGATAAATTAAAATATAGTAAGATAAAATAAGATAAATTAAGGTAATGCAAGATCAATAAGATAAATTAAAGTATAGTAAGATAAAATAAGATATATTAAGCAAAGTGTGATGACATAAGTTAAGTAAGACAAAATACACAAAGATAAATTAAGGTAAAGTAAGAAAAAATATATAAAATATTGTAAAGTAAGATAAAATAAGGTAAAGGAAGCTAATATAAGGTAAATTAAGGTAAAATTATATAAAGTAAAGTAAAGTGAGATAAAATAAGATAAATTTAGATAAAGTGAGATAAAATAAGATAAAGTAAGATAAAGTGAGATAAAATAAGATAAATTTAGATAAAGTGAGATAAAATAAGATAAATTAAGGTCAAAGTGAGATAAAATATATAAGGCAAGATTACAGTAAGATAAAATAAGACAAAGTAAGATAACAGAAGATCAATTAAGGTAAAGTGAGATAAAGTAAAATAAAATAAGTTAAATTAAATTGAAGTAAGGTAAAGTAAGATGATGAGAAGAGATAATAGCCGAATATCAATGCAAGCCCCATGTGAGAAACAACAGGTAAGAGGAAAAGAGGGAACCCAGAGAGACACTGAAGAGAACACTGATGAGAGCGTCAAGAGCAGCAGGAATCGGCTCCCTCAATGAGATAGAGCTGCTTGCACAGAACAGGGACAAATGGCGAGATTTGATAAAATATCTTTAAAAGAATTGAAAACTGCTAGAATAAAATGTAAATAAGAGAAGGAGTATCTTGGTCTACGTCCTATTGGCCGGCTGCGGCTCGAAATCAATAGAAAGTAAGATCGGATAGTTTCGTGCATGCGACAGTTTGAACTAGTTTATTTGTTAGAACATTCTAACAGCATGCTCAACCAGTTTATTTGTTAGAACATTCTAACAGCATGCTCAACCAGTTTATTTGTTAGAACATTCTAACAGCATGCTCAACCAGTTTATTTGTTAGAACATTCTAACAGCATGCTCAACCAGTTTATTTGTTAGAACATTCTAACAGCATGCTCAACCAGTTTATTTGTTAGAACATTCTAACAGCATGCTCAACCAGTTTATTTGTTAGAACATTCTAACAGCATGCTCAACCAGTTTATTTGTTAGAACATTCTAACAGCATGCTCAACCAGTTTATTTGTTAGAACATTCTAACTGCATGGTCAACCAGTTTATTTGTTAGAACATTCTAACAGCATGCTCAAACCAGTTTATTTGTTAGAACATTCTAACTGCATGCTCAAACCAGTTTATTTGTTAGAACACTCTAACTGCATGCTCAACCAGTTTATTTGTTAGAACATTCTAACTGCATGCTCAACCAGTTTATTTGTTAGAACATTCTAACTGCATGGTCAACCAGTTTATTTGTTAGAACATTCTAACTGCATGCTCAACCAGTTTATTTGTTAGAACATTCTAACAGCATGCTCAACCAGTTTATTTGTTAGAACATTCTAACAGCATGCTCAACCAGTTTATTTGTTAGAACATTTTAACAGCATGCTCAACCAGTTTATTTGTTAGAACATTCAAACAGCATGCTCAACCAGTTTATTTGTTAGAACATTCTAACAGCATGCTCAATCAGAACATTTCACGATTTACCAAGCTCAGATAGCAGCAGAGGTAACACATTTTGGAATCATGACTCAGGAGAACCCGCCCCTCCCCATTTTAGAGTATTAAGAAACTAGAAATTTGGAAGACGTGCTGTATTAGTGGGAGGTAAGGGAGTGATCAGATCTCCTCCTGTTGCAATGCTTTAAATAAAGTGTTTCTTTATCATTTTAATTGCAACGTAAAGAGATATTCCAAAAGTCGGACAAATTAACGAAACAAAAAGTATGGAGTTTCTAATGAAGCCCACCAGGAGTGATCTATTTTTTCACACTTGGAAGATTCTAGAGTTTACAGCATCATCATCGTGTGTCGGTTTTTTCGTTATAGGCGTAACCTGGCACATTAATGAAGAGTAATGAAAATGTTCTGAAAGAGGTCAAAGCAAAAAGAGAGCTAATTTCCAATATTAGTTAGAAACAATCATCATTTTTTAGCCATGTAATGAGAAGAGAACAACTGGAATACATTTAACAACTGGAAAAATTGAGGGACGAAGAGATAGAGGGAAGGAAGCAAAGAGAGAAAATACCAGACAGCTTAAGAGAAGGTCAACAACAGAAAGAACTGTCAAGATCGAAAGTTGTGGAGAGACATGATCACCTACGCCAGTAGGTCCGGTACTTGATGATGATGATGTGTATATAGATCTTTGGAGCCAAAACATCCGAATTTAGCATCTCATTTTTGAAGGTAGTAAAGTAAAGTAAACTCATCCTGATATTCAACTAGCGTCCATCTCAGCACGAAGCTCAGAGTTTACATGTCAAATGTGCGATCCACTTTCTATATGCAGCAGAAACGTGGAAAATGAACTATAAGATAAAAAGTCGACTTTGAGAATTCGAAGGTCACTGCCTTATGAAGATTGTAAACGTCCGTTGGGACAAACTTGTTAACAACAAAGAAGACGTCAGAAGATCAGACGTTAACAACAAAGAAGTCGTCAGAAGATCAGACGTTAACAACAAAGAAGTCTTCAAAAGATCAGACGTTAACAACAAAGAAGACGTCAGAAAATCAGACGTTAACAACAAAGAAGTCGTCAGAAGATCAGACGTTAACAACAAAGAAGACGTCAGAAGATCAGACGTTAACAACAAAGAAGTCGTCAGAAGATCAGGTGTTAGCAACAAAGAAGTCGTCAGAAGATCAGGTGTTAGCAACATCAATCAAGATCTGAGAAGAAGACTTTGGAAATGTCTAGACCACGTTCTACGAATGAAACGAACAAGACAGCCGCTCGTAGCCTTAACACGGACACCACCTGGCAAAAGAAGAAGAGGCAGTTCATTTTGGCATCATGACGACGAACCATACATGTTGAAATGACAGAGGCTGACATGTGCTGGCGAGAATTGATCAATGCTTGTTCCAGACCGGTTTAGGTGGAGAACTCTTGAGAATTGATCAATGCTTGTTCCAGGCCGGTTTAGGTGGAGAACTCTTGAGAATTGATCAATGCTTGTTCCAGACCGGTTTAGGTGGAGAACTCTTGAGAATTGATCAATGCTTGTTCCAGACCGGTTTAGGTGGTGAACTCTTGAGAATTGATCAATGCTTGTTCCAGGCCGGTTTAGGTGGAGAACTCTTGAGAATGATCAATGCTTGTTCCAGGCCGGTTTAGGTGGAGAACTCTTGAGAATTGATCAATGCTTGTTCCAGGCCGGTTTAGGTGGAGAACTCTTGAGAATTGATCAATGCTTGTTCCAGGCCGGTTTAGGTGGAGAACTCTTGAGAATTGATCAATGCTTGTTCCAGGCCGGTTTAGGTGGAGAACTCTTGAGAATTGATCAATGCTTGTTCCAGGCCGGTTTAGGTGGAGAACTCTTGAGAATTGATCAATGCTTGTTCCAGACCGGTTTAGGTGGAGAACTCTTGAGAATTGATCAATGCTTGTTCCAGACCGGTTTAGGTGGAGAACTCTTGAGAATTGATCAATGCTTGTTCCAGACCGGTTTAGGTGGAGAACTCTTGAGAATTGATCAATGCTTGTTCCAGACCGGTTTAGGTGGAGAACTCTTGAGGACGCCCTGAGCTCCCACCAGAGCTCTGACCAGAGTTAAGAGGATTAAGATGAAGCAGAAGATGCTCAAAATAAAATAGAACGACTCTACAATATTTCTGGTCAAATAGGAATGCAGATCTACACGACCCTAAATACCATCATCGTCATGAAGTACCGGGCCTGCTGGCGTAGGTGATCATGTCTCTCCACAACTTTCGATCTCGACAGTTATTTATCTTTTCTATTGTTGACCTTCTGCCAAGCTATTCTCTTAAGCTGTCTGTTATTTGTCTCTTTGCTTCCCTCTATCTCTTCGTCCCTCAATTTTTCCAGTTGTTACAATATATTCCAGTTGTTCTCTTTTCATTACATGGCCAAAAAATGATGAATTGTTTCTTCCTAATATTGGAAATTAGCTCTATTTTTGTTTTGACCTCTTTCAGAACGTTTTCATTACTCTTCTTAGCTGTCCATGGTATTATCAACATTCTTCTGCAAAACCACATTTCTACAGACTCCAGTGATCCTAAATATAGTCCTGGATATTTCCAATTAACCGCTGATATAATAATTAACAATTAAATGTTATTAAAGTTACAAATGTTACCTACCTTGGCAGCCAAATGTCCAGAGATGGTAACATAACATCAGAAATCATAACACGCATCGCACTAGCATCAAATGCTTTCAACAAACTGACGAATATTCTGATATCCAAAGTACTCAGTAAACGAACAAAACTTAATTCCTCAACTCCTGTGTGATGCCAATACTAACATGTGGATGTGAAAGTTTGGAAATCTACCAAACTTGAGATCGGAAATTAAACGATTTTGAAATCAAAGGTCTATGTAGGTTATCATACACGCTGAAAATAATATTCTTCAAACGAACGGATAAGAGACGAATCTAAACGGTAATACGTGTCGAGCTTTATAAGAAGGGGACGTTGCAAACACGTCGGTCATGTGCTGAGAATGAATAAAGAAAGACTTCCCAACAGGCACTCACGTACAAACCATCTGGTAAAAGAAAACAAATCAGGCCCAGAGAACCACTTTACAGAACAATTACTAGGAAAGGCTTAACATATGAAACTAACAGGTACAAGAACTAGCCGCAAATCGTGGGGTACTATGACTTCCGACCAATGTGCCGCCTTCGGTCAGAGACGAAAATGGATGAAAGTAAATTGCTCGGTGTGGAGAATATGGTGTTCGTGATTACATTTTTTTTTCCATGACCTAGGCACATTTTTTGGTGACGTTGTCTGTATCACGCCAGGCCGCTATCATATCACAGAAAAATCTCTGGTACCCCACTTATAGAGGTTGGGTGATGTGGTCTGTACCACGCCAGGCCGCTAATATAACAAAGAAAAATCTCTGGTACCCCACTTATAGAGGTTGGGTGATGTGGTCTGTATCACGCCAGGCCGCTATTATAACACATAAAAATCTCTGGTTCCACTTATAGAGGTTGGGTGAACTCTGAAGTGTTGAAAGGAAATAACTTGCAGCTTCAAGGATTTGAACCCGGATCTTTATGATCACAAGTTAACGAATTATCTTGAGTATCGGCTTTTATGGTCCTTGCTTGCTTGGTTAGTAATGTCAGGAACTTGTTCATACTGAGCTTTGCTGCACAAGGCAATCTGACCATCAGAAGTGTATCTCCCGTAGTTTAGGTGTTTCGGTCCTTCTTGACACTCGTAGGGATGAAGAAGCCGGTTTGTGGGAGAGGGGCGGCAGGAGTGGGCTGGCCCTCCTGGGTCATAACTCCAAGGCAGTAGCCTTCTGCTGATTTTGAACATGAAAGCTCAGAATATGTATATAGAAGAGGCCCTGGTCTATACAAAACATCTGGTAGAACGTGTTGTTTATACCCATTCACACATTCTTGCTTGACTAGACTAGTTAGTTAACTAGTTGGTTAATTCTTGGAACGAGCCGTGGTGCGCTTATGGGAAAGTCCGTCTTCAATGAAACTGCTTCCATTAAAAAAAATGTAATAGAATAAAATAGTCTGTATGTTTCAAAGGACACTGCAAGAAGATGGGGCATAATCTTGAACAGCCGCTGATCGTGACGTAGGCAGTCATCGATGAGTCACTGACCACTTCCATCTCAGATGTTGTTGGATGTGATCTCCATTTCCTGCTCTGTTGTTGCGTGTCGTCCTCACTACTAGCTCAGTCTTTTTGCTTGTCGTTCCTACTTCTAGCTCATATTATGTTGGGTGTTTTCTCTACTTCTAGCTCAAATTGTGCTGTCTTTCCCTACTTCTAGTTTAGATTGTGTTGTCTGTCGTCCCTACTTCTAGCTCAGATTGTAATGTCTGTCGTCCCTACTTCTTGCTCACATTGTATTGCATGTCGTCCCTACTTCTTGCTCATATTATATTGTCTGTCGTCCCTATTTCTTGCTCAGATTATATTGTCTGTCGTCCCTACTTCTTGCTCAGATTGTGTTGTCTGTCGTCCCTACTTCTTGCTCAGATTGTATTGTCTGTCGTCCCTACCTCTTGCTCAGATTGTATTGTATGTCGTCCCTACTTCTTGCTCATATTATATTGTCTGTCGTCCCTACTTCTTGCTCAGATTGTATTTTATCTGACGTCCCTACTTCTTGCTCAGATTGTGTTGTCTGTCGTCCCTACTTCTTGCTCAGATTGTATTGTCTGTCGTCCCTACCTCTTGCTCAGATTGTATTGTATGTCGTCCCTACTTCTTGCTCATATTATATTGTCTGTCGTCCCTACTTCTTGCTCAGATTGTATTTTATCTGACGTCCCTACTTCTGCTCAGATTGTGTTGTCTGTCGTCCCTACTTCTTGCTCAGATTGTATTGTCTGTCGTCCCTACCTCTTGCTCAGATTGTATTGTATGTCGTCCCTACTTCTTGCTCATATTATATTGTCTGTCGTCCCTACTTTTTGCTCAGATTGTATTTTATCTGACGTCCCTACTTCTTGCTCAGATTGTGTTGTCTGTCGTCCCTACTTCTTGCTCAGATTGTATTGTCTGTCGTCCCTACCTCTTGCTCAGATTGTATTGTATGTCGTCCCTACTTCTTGCTCATATTATATTGTCTGTCGTCCCTACTTCTTGCTCAGATTGTATTTTATCTGACGTCCCTACTTCTTGCTGAGATTGTGTTGTCTGTCGTCCCTACTTCTTGCTCAGATTGTATAGTCTGTCGTCCCTACCTCTTGCTCAGATTGTATTGTATGTCGTCCCTACTTCTTGCTCATATTATATTGTCTGTCGTCCCTACTTCTTGCTCAGATTGTATTTTATCTGACGTCCCTACTTCTTGCTCAGATTGTGTTGTCTGTCGTCCCTACTTCTTGCTCATATTATATTGTCTGTCGTCCCTACTTCTTGCTCAGATTGTGTTGTCTGTCGTCCCTACTTTTTACTAAGATTGTGTTGAGTGTCTTCCCTAGTTCAGACTAAATTTCCGGACTTCTTAAGAAGGCTGCTCCATGTTTCATTGATTAATGTGTACCGTAGAATTTATTTTCCTTGGTGTCGCCGTATGTCACACTGACCTCCTCATGTTTGTGTGTTGGGGTCAATCCTGAAAGATTTGTTTTGTTGTCATGTCATCTAAGGTACAGTCATGTAGTTCCTCCACCTGCTAAGGGATTTTATGCCATCATTAAAGGAGAGCGGGTTGTGGAACCGACAAATCTTCGAACTCCAAACCATGAGATTGCAGGTTTCGACCACGGTAGGTTCACTGTTTTTTTATCTTTTATCAGTTATGAGATAAAGCTGAAACCCAAACAACATCACGAGGACTGTACTGGGCAAATCCCCTTTATTCTCTGGTACTATGAGTCTCCGGGCAGATTACAGAATTAGATAATGCCGTAATAGTTGAGTTAGTTATTGAGCTTCCAGGTCACCTCTGCTTACACGAGAGGCACAATTGCGTAAGTTTGAAACTGCTGCCACTCGGGGCCTCGGTAGCCTGGTTGGGAAAACCGCCCGACTGGACTACCGACGTTCGGACAACCCGTGTTCAATTGGAGCAGTGTGAATTGTACTCGTGGTTGGAAAAAAAAATATCCCCACGGTCGACCCAACCGCTGGCAGAAATGGGTACCAGGGTATTACCCTGGGAAGGTGAGGAATATCGCCTCGCATCGTTAGTTTCGATGTTTGAGGCGACACTATCCAGAAATCTCCGAACATTTCTGGATAGGCGGCCGAGCATAAATGGGTGGAAACTCAAGTGCCAAGACGCCGGTTCAAGTCTCGTACTTTACTTTTACCTTTACTTTTACTGCTGCCACTCGTCATGGGCGTTTATTACGTCATTTACAGTCGTTTGTAAGTGATACATAATTCATTAGGTCATTTGGTTTTTCGATTATTTTTGTCTCTCCATGAAGATATTATACACATCTTCATTTGCTGTACTTTCAACGTGATTAGATGCTGTATCTTCAAATGTGACAAATTTTGAGTTGACAGTTGAACATTGCATCTCCTAAAAATCTCAGCTGCAAATCTGTAATCTTTATAATACGAACATTAACTGCTAAAAAAAAACAAAAAAAATAGAGGCCTCGGTAGCCTAATAAGAAAAACCATCCGACTCTACGTTCGACCATACCGTGTTCAATTCTCACTGGAAGCACTGTGACTTTTACTCGTGTTTGGGGAAAAAAAATGGGTGATCCGCGACAGCTCATTTGTTAGTGAACTGGACTATAAAGGACAAGAGGTAGAGTTCGATCCCGACCGACGGCTTCCGGGTTCACCCAGCCTTAAATGGGTACCGGATTTTTTCTGGGAAAGTAAAGCGGCATGGACGTAATACATACCACATTACCCAAAAATAATGTGCTGAAGGTCTGCTAAATGTATGGTCACTAACACCATATTCTTGTGTGTTACCGGGGTCTCATTATGAGTGAAGAATAGTGACACTGTGACCTTCCAAGCATGTCGTAAGAGGCGACTAAGGAGATTGATCGATGGCTTGACAAGCTGTCATTGTAAAAAGTATTGTTATGGAAACAGAGCCATGGATTTTAGAGCAGTGATCTCTGAAATATGTGCCATTTTGGCATGCAAGGTTTCTGTTTTTGAGATTGTGGTTCTGCCCTATGTGCCGTCTTCGGCTCGAAAGGACAATAGATAGATAGAACACCATATTCCCTATACGCCACTTGGTGTGACGTGGGCTCTTTACTTTTACTTGAAAAAAAAAATACCCTCGCAGTTGACCCAGCCGCTGACAGAAATGGGTACCAGGATAATATTCTGGAAAAGTGAGGAATGCTGTCTCGCATCGTGAGTTTCGATGCTTGAAGCGACACTTGTGTTGCTTGTGTTTCGTGTCACAAATTGAAACCACATCAATAAAACATCAGTTGTAAGAATCAGTAGATTAAACTAGTCTCATGCCATCTTCATCAAGAAACGTTGTTAGTTTGCCAAGATTGGAACTAAACTGCCACTTTGAGATGAAAACAAAGAGCTTCGCATTTACCCAAACCGGAAGTATTGGTTCCGAATATTTTGAATTAAGAGTCTGTAGTAATAGTCTGTAGTACTTGTCTGTAGTAATAGTCTGTAGTAATTTCTGTAGTAATAGTATGTAGTAATAGTATGTAATAATAATCTGTAGTAATAATCTGTAGTAATTGTCTGTAGTAATATTCCGTAGTAATAGTCTGCAGTAATAGTATGTATTAATTGTCTGTAGTAATAGTCTGTAGTAATTGTCTGCAGTAATAGTATGTAGTAATTGTCTGTAGTAAGTGTCAGTAGTAATAGTCTGTAGTAATAGTCTGTAGTAAGTGTCAGTAGTAATAGTCTGTAGTAAATGTCTGTAGTAATTGTCTGTAGTAATAGTCTGTAGTAATTGTCTGCAGTAATAGTCTGTAGTAATAGTCTGTAGTAAGTGTCAGTAGCAATAGTCTATAGTAATAGTCTGTAGTAATTGTCTGTAGTAATAGTCTGTAGTAAGTGTCAGTAGTAATAGTCTGTAGTAATAGTCTGTAGTAATTTTCTGTAGTAACAGTATGTAGTAATAGTATGTAATAATAATCTGTAGTAATAATCTGTAGTAATTGTCTGTAGTAATAGTCTGTAGTACTTGCCTGTAGTAATAGTCTGTAGTAAGTGTCAGTAGTAATAGTCTGTAGTAATAGTCTGTAGTAATTGTCTGTAGTAATAATCTGTAGTAATTGTCTGTAATAATAGTCTGTAGTAATTGTCTGCAGTAATAGTATGTAGTAATTGTCTGTAGTAATGGTCTGTAGTAATTGTCTGCAGTAATAGTATGTAGTAATTGTCTGTAGTAATAGTCTGTAGTAATTGTCTGCAGTAATAGTCTGTAGTAATTGTCTGTAGTAAGTGTCAGTAGTAATAGTCTGTAGTAATAGTCTGTAGTAAGTGTCAGTAGTAATAGTCTGTAGTAAATGTCTGTAGTAATTGTCTGTAGTAATAGTCTGTAGTAATTGTCTGCAGTAATAGTCTGTAGTAATAGTCTGTAGTAAGTGTCAGTAGTAATAGTCTGTAGTAATAGTCTGTAGTAATTGTCTGTAGTAATAGTCTGTAGTAAGTGTCAGTAGTAATTGTCTGTAGTAATAGTCTGTAGTAATAGTCTGTAGTAATAGTCTGTAGTAAGTGTCAGTAGTAATAGTCTGTAGTAATTGTCTGTAGTAATAGTCTGTAGTAATAGTCTGTAGTAAGTGTCAGTAGTAATAGTCTGTAGTAATTGTCTGTAGTAATAGTCTGTAGTAATAGTCTGTAGTAATTGTCTGCAGTAATAGTCTGTAGTAACAAATATCCAATTATCACTGTTCGATTATTTTCAATTTTTGTTCGTGACTTTACTCGGTTGCCTATCACAGTGGGTGGAAAATATATGTGTTTAGGTGAAAAGATCTGTAGTGTATCACCTACTTGGTACTCATCGTGGTATCTGTCATTTCAATAATCCATTGTCTTTAGGTCTACATTCATCCCGTCTTCTTTCCTTTCTTCCTGTTATTTCTGAGAGTTGAGGCACTCGAGGTTGATGTTACCTGGTAATCATCTTGCTCCATGTTCTAAAGCTTCTGATTTGTTGATTCTTAATATAATCCACAACTAGTGTCACTCAAACTCGTTTCCTTATATTTCTTCTTTTGTTTCTTATTTTCCCTTTAGTATTCTTCGTGGGTATCTCAAATCTGTAGTGAGTTTGTAACCCCTTAACTGCTCAGCGACAGAAAATGTAAGACAGAAATAAACAAAATAATAAGATAACAAATAGTAATAGAATAAACAGATAATCAAATAAATTAGAATACCCGAAACACGCAATCAAGACGTCTACCATAAAATGAATAGATGGGAACAATTTATTATTATGCGCCACAGAACAGGAGACAATCGACTACATAGACACGTATTTATAACGTTCAAGATCGACACCTCTGCTACATGTACGGGCGCCCTACACTGTTAAACACATACTTCAAGACTGTACTGAGTTTGGTAGACTGTGGAAAAACCATTGGCCTATAAATACAACACTACAAGCAAAGCTATGTAGGCATCTGCAAGAATGGCTTTGCCAATACTTTGTTGTTAATATATTTGTATTTTTCTATTTAACACATTTATCTCAATCAACATTATTTAAGGCTTAAACATTTAGTAGCACCAGAAATGAAATTTGTCAGTAACTTATAGCTGACTGTGTTTGGATCAGAGGTTACCGGCGATCACAATCCTACTCCGCCCCCCGGCAGTGCTCCTGGAGGTTAAGCTAGGACTAAAAATTAATAGAGATAAGACCAACATTATGAGAATTAATGCAGTTGGCAATAACCAAATAAAACTAGGAGAAATACCTCTACTAGACGTACAATCTTACATATATCTGGGCAGTAATATAGATAAAGAGGGAGGAACAGAAAATGGTACCAAAATAAGGATTTCAAAAGCAAGAGGAGCTTTCATTGCACTGTGAAACATATGGAAATCCAAAGAAATTAGACTAAATACAAAAATAAAAATTTTCAACTCAAATGTTCTATTATATGGCTGTGAAACATGGAGAATAACAAAATTGACAATCACGAAGGTACAGACTTTCATTAATGGATGCTTGCGCAGAATAAAGGGATGGAAATGGCAGGACAAAGTCACTAACGTGGAATTATGGAAATGTACCGGTCAAATACCAGTGGATAAAGAGATACAGCGAAGACGATGACGCTGGATAGGACACACACTACAGAAGCCAACTGAGAGTATTACACAACAGGCCTTTTTGGAATCCCCAGGGGAAAAGACAAAGAGGAAGACCAAGGAATTCTTGGAGAAGACAGATCGAAGCAGAGATGAAGATGATGGAGAAGACATGGAATGATCTTAAAAGAATTGCAAAAAACAGAACGACTTGGAAAGTGTTTGTTGAAGACCTATGCTCCACTGGGAGCTAAAAGGTAGAAGACGATCCTACTCCGCCCCCGGCAGTGCTCCTGGAGGCAGGCTAAACAGTCTGACCAAATGAGGAAAGATCGGAAGGAGGAAAACGTCCTGAGACTCTAAAATACCTAGCTATTGTCACATGATATTAGATGGCTTGGAGTCATGGCCTGGAAAGCAGTCAACAACAGAACTGATACGATGCAATGTAGATAGAAGATTGTGGAAGGACATGATTGCCTACGCCAACCGGTATGGCACATGATGATGATGAATGTCACGTGTTTTATTAGACCGAAATGTGTCAAATATTACAGGCTACTGAGAATAACAACATAATGCATCTGCACCCATTAAACATTATTTTAATGATTTGTGGTCGTAGAGGAAAAATAAAAACGAATTATAATCAATATTTGATATCAGGCTGTCTAGGATGGACACTGACAGGGTTCAATCTTCAAGAGGTAGACATACATGTCTCCATGCCCTCTGAATGATAACGCGGCGATTGTTTGTGACCCTTTATTTCGTTCGTGTATTAACAGATTGCACTTCACTGTGTTCAGCACCATGTGGACAAGTAATGCATTCAACTTCAATACTTAATGTAAGTTATATAGCTCTCCGAGCTAACTTGCTCCTGGAGACAAGTAATAATAAATTCATATTATTATAGAGGGAAAATTCCGAGGCGAGAGATCAACGAATCATTTCAGATACGGAGGTTTGTTTATAGCACTCGGAAAAAAATCACAAATAATCAACAAGGAAAAAAAACAAAGAACAATATATGGTCCAAAGCAGGATCGAACCCGTCCTTCTTGGCACAGCACCTTGCCACGAGAAACCAAGCGCTAGCGCACACCATATATTGTTCTTTGTTTTGTTGTTGTTGTTGATTATTTGTGATTTTTTCAAAGTGCCATTTACAACTCCTCATTCTCTGAAATGATTCGCTAACTTGCTCCTCCTGTGCGGATTCTGGATTGGGTTGAAGACGCTATTCTGAGACTCAAAATAAAGGATTTCGATCGCTACTGGTAGGACAAATAATGTAGAAGAATGGTTCAGAAATTGGTTAAACGATAAAGTTAAGGAAACCGTGATCATGTGCAATTATTTCAGTTTTTAGATTACAATAGAGTACCTGTTGCCCAACCCGGAGTGTTGTATGATGATCATTGCAATCATTCTCAAGTCCAGCCGGGAGTGTTGTATGATGATCATTGCAATCATTCTCAAGGTCCAGCCAGGAGTGTTGTATGATGATCATTGCAATAATCCTCAAGGTCCAGCCAAGAGTGTTGTAGGATGATCGTTGCAATCATTCTCAAGGTCCAGCCATGAGTGTTGTATGATGATCAAGACAATCATTCTCAAGGTCCAGCCAGGAGTGTTGAATGATGATCATTACAATCATTCTCAAGGTCCAGCCCCGAGTTTTATTTGATGATCATTGCAATCAATTCTCAACGTATTCGTCGGTGCTACAGAGTTGGAGCCATCATTAGCGCTTTCGCTATTATATGGTGACGGTGGTGATTATTAGGTCCATTTATATCTGCTTTACAGCGAACATATTATGAGATCAATAGTTCACAAAAGAGGAATTGAAGTCAACAGTCACAACATAAATAATTTGCGATATGCAGATGACACAGTCTTAATAGCAGAGACAGGGAATGCACTACAAGAAATTATAGACATAATAGTAAAAGAGATCAAAACAAGAAAGGTCTCAGTCTGAATAGTAAGAAAACAGAAATAATGGTCATATCGAGTAAACAATCATCACCATCAGGCAGCATAAAAATAAACGGACAGCTCTAAACAAGTGCAACGTGTGAAATACTTGGGCACAATAATAACATCAGATGGAAGATGCATCAAAGAAATAAAAAGCAGAATAGCTCAGGCTAAACAGCATTTCAGAAAATGAAAAATATCTTATGCGACAAATTTATGTCAATAAAAATGAGAAAGAGAGTTCATCGGTGCTGTATAGAACCAATTCTGACCTATGGAAGCCAATCATGGATAGTAGACAAACAAATGAAAAGACGATTAGAGGCCACAGAGATGGGATTTCTCAGAAGAATGTTGAAAGTTCCCTGGACAGCTAAAAAGACCAATGAGGAAGTTCTCAAAGAGGCCAACACAAAAAGGGAGCTCTTAAAAAACATCAGAAAGAAGCAATCAACATTTTTCGGGCACATCAAGAGAAGAGGAAAGTTGGAATACTTGGTTGCAATTGGCAAAACAGAAGGAAAGCGAGATCGCGGATGACAAATAGAGGAAATACTAGATAGCTTTGGTGTCATGGCATGGAAAACAGTCAACAACAGAACTGATACGATGCACTGCAGATAGAAGATTGTGGAAGGACATGATCGCCTACACCAACCGGTAGGGCACATGATGATGATGATAGCTGTATGCTGGAAGAAGTAATAGCTTATGGTTATGGTTAGTTGAAGGCCCCGGTATCACTGCAAACGAATCAAAATCTATTATTGCTCAACCACCCGTGCCAGTGGAATCATCCGAATTAAAACTCATCTCACTGAAGGATCCAAACAAAGAAAGGCAGCTGCAGTCCCCATCGTAGCAGCTACATTACACGCCAAAAACATAAGGCCAAACGGCACAGAAAGTGAACGCAGCTGAACTGTAATAGGCAAAGTGTCTAAGCGTTATATAGTTGGCTGATGAGCAATGACGCTGATCTGTGGACTGAGCTAAACTATTTCAATCAATAATGAGCAAAATTTGGTGACAACAAAAGCAAATAAGAGAAAAAAAGTCGGTACACGACAAAAGAATTGGCTTTTTCCCAAATTTGTATAACCACAGCACCCGGTTAGAGAACTAGGGAATATAGTGTTTGTTCCCATATGTTTATAACCACAGCACCCGGTTAGAGAACTAAGGAATGTAGTGTTTGTTCCCAGATGTTTATAACTACATCACCCGGTTACATAACTAAGGAATGTAGTGTTAGTTCCCAGTTTTTTATAACCACAGTACCCGGTTACATAACTAAGGAATGTAGTGTTTTGTTCCCAGATGTTTATAACCACAGCACCCGACTAATGTAGTGTTTGTTTCCAGATGTTTATAACCACAGCACCCGGTTAATGTAGTGTTTGTTTCCAGATGTTTATAACCACAGCACCCGGTTAATGTAGTGTTTGTTTCCAGATGTTTATAACCACAGCACCCGATTAATGTAGTGTTAGTTCCCAGTTGTTTATACCCACAGCAACCCGTCACATAACTAAGGAATGTAGTGTTTGTTCCCAGATGTTTATACCCACAGCAACCCGTCACATAACTAAGGAATGTAGTGTTTGTTCCCAGATGTTTATACCCACAGCAACCCGTCACATAACTAAGGAATGTAGTGTTTGTTCCCAGATGTTTATACCCACAGCAACCCGTCACATAACTAAGGAATGTAGTGTTTGTTCCCAGATGTTTATACCCACAGCAACCCGTCACATAACTAAGGAATGTAGTGTTTGTTCCCAGATGTTTATACCCACAGCAACCCGTCACATAACTAAGGAATGTAGTGTTTGTTCCCAGATGTTTATACCCACAGCAACCCGTCACATAACTAAGGAATGTAGTGTTTGTTCCCAGATGTTTATACCCACAGCAACCCGTCACATAACTAGGAAATGTAGTGTTAGTTCCCAGTTGTTTATAACGGCAGTACCAGGTTACATAACTAGGAAATGTAGTGTTAGTTCCCAGTTGTTTATAACGGCAGTACCCGGTTACATAACTAGGAAATGTAGTGTTAGTTCCCAGTTGTTTATAACCGCAGTACCCGGTTACATAACTAGGAAATATAGTGTTAGTTCCCAGTTGTTTATAACCGCAGCATGTTTGTATGAGACATTTTGTCAAAACTACACCCGGTAGTCTCGTAACCATTTAAGTCTAGAAATCGATGGAAAGTGGGATTTTCCCAACCTTTGTAATCAGGCGACCAAATCACTAACCACAGCTCGGCCAAAATCCCACAAAATTGCATGACTATAAATAACGGTTCATCGATGAGGAAATGAAAGCCCACCAGTAAAAGAAATGAAAGCCCACCAGTAAAAGAAATGAAAGCCCACCAGTAAAAGAAATGAAAGCCCACCAGTAAAAGAAATGAAAGCCCACCAGTAAAAGAAATGAAAGCCCACCAGTAAAAGAAATGAAAGCCCACCAGTAAAAGAAATGATAGTCCACTAGTAATGTGCTATTCCATTACGAACACACACTCTACTTATGGGTTTGTGTGAGTAACTCAAAGTTCGCATTCTTAAAACACGAAGAGTCGATACTAAGAGTAAAAGCGGAACAACCGTGTTAGAAATAGAAACAAAATTATCCTAGTTTTACCTTCACTGCTGCCGCATATGAGCCTTCAATTTTTAGGCGGTGAACGAGGAGTTCTTGCAAAACGCGAATATAAGCTGCAAAATCGTAGTTGTGGTGTGCAGATGTTGCAGTTTGGCTCTGCAGGTGAGGATATATGAGCATTTGTGAAGGGTAGATGCTGAGATAAACGAGCGTGTAATCTCCCTTTCTATTTTAAGACGAGGCTTCCTGGCAGAGATGAGATGGGTTTTGGTGAGTTATGTGGGTGTCTGGGTAGCTCCTTCATCTGGGCAGGGGCGCTAAGGGGAAACAATTTGTACATAAGAATGGATAACCTCCCTAAGGAAGATTTTTTGGGGGAAAGATTTTGGTAATGAAAAATGGAAATCAAATAATGACTGGGAATGAATGCAGACGGAAGAATAGAATGTAAAATGAAGGAATGAGGTTTTTGGAGAGAATCAATTGAGGGATAAATAAAAGTCTACATGCAAATATGGCTGATATTGTAAGAGGGTCTCAGAGTTGGGGAGGGGGGATATTTTGATCAAGTCTGCGCTTTAAGTTTAAACGTGGAAGATTACTACTTAAAGAGTAAAGGCATCAAGATGCAGCAAGATGTAACAAGATGTAACAAGATGTAACAAGATGCACCAAGATTCAAAGACATGCGAACTGCTGTAAAGCTGATGATAATGACAATTTATAAAAAGAAGAAGAAATAAGTAGTATGGTAACAGCTTTACGTAAACTTCCACTTTTGTTTTGTTACTCACCTGTGTAAAGCTGTTACCATACCACTGTTTTCTTTTCTTTTTTTTTGTCCTTTTTTTTTAAAATTGTCATGATTACTGTTGCTTCTTTTCATCTTCCTTCTGTGACAAATTTTGTTTGCGTCTAGTTTGATTTTTCTTCTTTTTTTGTTAAAATTTATTATTTATTTTTGTTCACATCATGATATATTAATGTTCACATTTGAAAGATTAATGTTTACATTCTGATTTGAGTATAGTACATGTTTACATTGGGATGGATCATTGTTTACATTCTGATGAAATATTGTTCACTTTCTGGTAGATAATTAATGGAGTATAGTTTATGTTATAAAAAAGTTCTTTCCATCCAATTTTACCTATTCTTCTATAAATCCACATTTCAAAGGCTTACATTTTCTGTTCTATTTTATTCTCTAGTGTCCATGTTTCTGCACCATACAGGAATAATGAGAAGATATAACACTTTTCTATTCTTAGTTGTAGCCCTGTGTTATTTGTTTTAATGTTAGTATATTTTTCATAACATTAAAATTACATTTTGCCATTCCTATTCATTTGTTTGTTTCAGGTTTATATTTTCCATCACTGGTTATAGTATGTCCAGGTTAGTTGCAATATATATATATATATATATGGTTAGCCGAAGGCCCCAGTATTATTGTACAAGAATTAAAATCCATAATTGCTCAACTGCCCGTGCCAGTGAAGTCATCCGAATTGAAACTGATCTCATTGAAGAATCCAAACAAAGAAAGGCAGTAGCAGTTCCCTTCATTGCAGCTATAGCACACCCCAAAAGACATAAGGCCAAGCGGCACCGAAAGTGAAAGGAAAAATTGAAAAAAAATAAAAAATGGTATGTTAGAAGCTTTACGTGATTAATAGACGACACAGATTCGAACGACGTTTCGGCTCAATAGGCCTTCAGCAGGAACAAACAAACAACATACACACACAGATATGTGAATAAATAAAACTAATCCTACATAGCTAACTAGTAATGAAACATCAAAAACAAAAATAATCGAAATATGTTGACTTCCCTGTGTGTCGTGGACAGTGGTCAGGCTATGAAAGGAATTTCTCACGGGTGTAGCTGTAATTTATACCCTGTGGTCAGAGGTGAAGGGTTCTAAAAATACACGAGTGGGGGGAACGCTATCTAGGTACGTCGACTACAAAGGCACAGGCAATATCTGAAAGTATCTAAGGGCCCATAAATACATGTATACACACACACAGATGCGTGTATACATATGTACACGTGCAAGAAGAAGTGCACATACTAATACATATCAACATACACATACATATACACACACATACATGTGTATGCATACAAGCAAGAGCACATATACATGCATGTATATGCGTATACACATATATACCAATACCCGTGCCTATGGACACATACATGCATGTGCACGTCCATACGGGGACAATCGTATGTGTGGAAGGGTTCAAACCGGGGTCAGTGTGTAAACTCGAAGGAGAAAGAATAGAACAGTGGAATGACAGGTATTCAAAAGGCGGAAAGAGTGAGATGTATGAGGGTGTGGTGCAATAAAAACATATGAGGGCTAAGTAGCGCAGAAAAAAGGTATATAGGAGAACACCGAAGTGCCTCAACGGGGACCAGTGGAGAAGAACTAAGAATAGCGTGGCATAGTAGATAGACTAAAGAGCCACCACATGGGTGGTAGAGAGGGCTATGCAAGAGGGAAGGAGCAGCCGAAAGGAAACTATGTGTATGAGTGTGATACATTCATGCCTCGTGGGGTCAGCGAACCATACTGGACTATGAGGCGATTTTCCAAAGTATAGCGGCTGCGGTCGCCAGAGTGACAGAGGACAATACCAGTGACACGGATGTCGTCTTTGCCCTTGTGATCTGGGGAGTTGAAATGGGAAGACACTGGAGTGCCAGTATTCTGTTGGACATCACGTAGATGTTCACAAAATCTTTCCGCTAATCTTCTACCAGACTCGCCTATATAGGTCATGTGGCATCGTTGGCATATAATGGCATAAATGATGTTGCGGGACACACATGTGAAGCCATGCTTGATCTCGAACCGTCCATTGGGGAATAAGACCGAGTCAGTAGGGAGCACATAGGCACAGGTGATACAGTTACGACCACAAGGGGCCGTACCGAAGTGTTGAGGGTAGGAGCGAGGGAGACGGCTCCTAACCAGAATGTCTCCCAAATTCCTGTCGCGCTTGAAGGCGATCATCGGGGGATCACTAAAAAGTAGACGGGTAGTGGGATCAGAGAGGAGAATGGAACGGTAGCGGTTGAGTATCCTCACAGCTGCTAAGTTGTGAGGATGATATGTGAGGGTGAGTATAGTTCTCTCAGAAGAGGGGCGGTTGGAAGGGGTGAGTGCCTCGGGACGAGAGATAAGGAGGACCCGCTTGAGGGCAGACTGGAGGATCGAGTCTGGATAAAGCCGGCGGCTGAAGAAACCTAACATGAGGTGAGCCTGTCGGAGGAAATCTTGGTCATCCTGGCAGATGCGACGGAGACGCAATAACTGTGAGAATGGAATAGAGTCGCGACAAGAAGGTGAATGGGATGAAGTATAGAGAAGGTAGCAGTGGGCGTCTGTGGGTTTATAGAAAACCGAGGTGTGGGGGCCAGAAGTACCCAAAGAAACAATAAGATCTAGGAAGGTAACAGAAGAAGTGGATATTCAAGATGTGATCTTGATAGCTTTGTGATAGCTACCAATATAGTCGATAAACCTGGAGAGGTCATCCTCAGGTAGATCGGTGAGTCCGAAGCAGTCATCAATGTACCGAAGGTATATGATGGGAAGAGGACCTTGATAAGAATTGAGAATTTGGTACTCCAGGTAACCCATGAATAGGCAAGCATAGCTAGGGCCCATCTTGGTGCCCATGGCTACTCCACTGACCTGGTCATAGAAGTTACCATTAAACTCAAAGGTGTTGAGGTTGAGTACAAGCTCAGTGAGGCGGAGAAGAGTTGCAGTATCAACAGAGGGGTGTTGTCTCTGGTCAAGAAAGAAACGTAGAGCCAGGAGGCCGTCGGAGTGAGGAATAGAGGTGTAGAGAGAGCAAACATCAAGGGTAAAAAGTCGGTATGAGCAACCTTGGGAGAGAGAGATGGAAGAGAAGATACTCAATGCATGGTTAGTGTCCTTGACATATGAGGGAAGGCTAACTACCATGGGCTGGAAGACACTGTCTAGATAGTCAGATATGTGTTCAGTCGGGCAAGCACACGCTGACACGATGGGGCGTCCTGGATTGTCGATTTTGTGAATTTTGGGGAGCATGTAGAAAGATGGTTTCCCAAGACCACTATTATGAATAATGAGGCGGGACGCGCTAGGAGGGAGCCGGTTGGTTCGGATCAGTTCCTTGATGGTAGATTTGACCTGCTTATTGTAGAGGACAGTGGCGTCGTCAGGGCGGGGTTTATAAAAAGTGATATTGCCTGTGCCTTTGTAGTCGACGTACCTAGATAGCGTTCCCCCCACTCGTGTATTTTTAGAACCCTTCACCTCTGACCACAGGGTATAAATTACAGCTACACCCGTGAGAAATTCCTTTCATAGCCTGACCACTGTCCACGACACACAGGGAAGTCAACATATTTCGATTATTTTTGTTTTTGATGTTTCATTACTAGTTAGCTATGTAGGATTAGTTTTATTTATTCACATATCTGTGTGTGTATGTTGTTTGTTTGTTCCTGCTGAAGGCCTATTGAGCCGAAACGTCGTTCGAATCTGTGTCGTCTATTAATCACGTAAAGCTTCTAACATACCATTTTTTATTTTTTTTCAATTTTTCCTCGCATTCAGCTTTACTGCAGCTTCGCATTTTTATGCATTCATTTGCATTTCTTTGCCTTAACCCCCTACCGAAAGTGAAAGCAGCTTAAGTTTCCTTCGTCACACGATATCGTCATTCATCGTAAGATATCGGAATATCGAAACACGATCCAGATGATAAACACAGCTCCCGGTGTGTACAGGGCACTAAACTCAGTATCTCCGGCAGCACGCCGGACTTGGAATATGAGGAAACTGCAGCAAGAAACACTTTTCAAACAGAGCCTCAACGGTTCTTGCCGCCTATCCGTCATATTGACCGAAAGTTCCTGTACCATTCCATAATAAAAGATATAAGCCACAGAACCTTCACAAATACGGACAGGTCAAAGGAAAGATAAAAAAAGATAATTCTACCATCCAGGACAGATAAGAGCTTTCTGTCTAAGAAAAGAATTGAGGCAGCTGCGATTGTTTGATATATATAAAACAAAAACAACAAACCGAAGTTAAGGCTAAGTTAACAAGTAGTAATAAATAAGGTTGGTTAGAGGGCAAAACAACGGAGTAACAGAAATTGTTTTTTGTTTCCATTCTGGAGTGAAATGAAAACTCTGTGGTGAGAAGCTTGTGATTTATTCTTTGCGTAGTCTCCAGAGAGCGGTTAAATACCATAATGATGGTTAAATACCATAATGATGGTTAAATACCATAATGATGGTTAAATACCATAATGATGGTTAAATACCATAATGATGGTTAAATACCATAATGATGGTTAAATATCATAATGAAGGTTAAATACCATAATGATAGGTTTCTTTTAACACAATAAGAGATTTAAAATGTGAAACATCAAACACCACCGAGTGACTGGGTTGGTCTAGAAGTAATACATCAGCCTCTGCACAGCAAGGTTCTGGGTTCGAATCCAGGCACAGCCAAGTGGAAATTGTTCACTTCGAATATGTGATGTGTTCGTTGTTTGACCTTCCCCTGGACTGTGGCCAGTGAGAGTCCATGTCTAGTCCTCTAGGATAACGGCAAAGGCAGAAGATTCCGCGTGCACTCGCGCACGTTAAATAAGCATTAGTGGTTCAAAATAGCTGCTGCACGGGTTAAATTGTTAACCAAACCTAACCATGTCCAAGACGAATGTGTCGGACCGGAAAGCACAAAGAATCCGTGTTTGTCGTAATTAGCGACACAACGCACCCACGCCTAATTTTCTTTACTTTACTTATCTTTACTTTACTTTACTTTACTTTCTATCTATCTACTGTCCTTTCGAGCCAAAGACGGCACATAGGGCAGAACCACAATCTCAAAAACAGAAACCTTGCGTGCCAAAGTGGTACATATTGCAGAGATCACTGCTCTAAAATCTATGGCGCTGTTTCCATAACAATACTTTTTACAATGACAGCTTGTCAAGCCATCGATCAACCTCCTTAGTCGCCTCTTACGACATGCCTGGAAGGTCACAGTGTCACTATTCTTTACTTCCCTCATAATGAGGCCCCGGTAACACACAGGAATACTTGTTTACTTTGCTTTAAATATGAAAGAAGTGATTTACTACTCAGTACACGTACCCGTTTTTGTTGTTGTTAAACGTCAAGAAGAAGAAAGGAAGAACACCAAAAATGATTGATTACCTATGACGCACCTATGAGCTCTGTCTGGAGCAATCTATTTCCCTCAAGAAATTATGAGACAAACATCAATTATTTATTTTTTAAAAATCTATTTCATTTACCTGTTCTGGTTACTGTTTTTTTTTTTAAGTAGCTTCCTTTCCCTTGATGTAAACAAAAATGTAATAGAAAAAGAAATGTAAGACCGGTTTTTATAAAAAAAAAAAAAGGAAAGGAAAGGAACGTCGTGCTTGAGTAAAATGCTGGTCCGATAGTCGTAAATTTCGAAGACTAATAAAAACTAAGATAGAACGCAACTTACGTCAGTATTGCTCTGTTTTATCGCTGCGGATTCGATAGAGGAAACTTCCAATCAACTTGCATTGAGTCAGCGCCTTTGATTCCCCTGTTAAGAAATGTCTGTACACTCGAGTTTCATGAAACATGGTATCTCTCAATTTTTTTGTTTTTGTCACTTTATGGAGTTGAATGCAAATATTCATGTGAAGTTATTTTTTTTATAGAAAGGGGTTCTCTGTGTGTGTGTTTGTGTTTGTTTGTGTGTATATATCATCATCATCATTATCATCATCAATTACCGTGGCTGCCGGCGTAGGTGATCATGTCTCTCCACAACTTTCGAACTCAACAGTTATTTATAATTTCTGCTGTCGACCTTCTACCAAGCCATTCTCTTAAGCTGTCTGGTATATTTTATCTTTGCTTCCCTCTATCTCTTTGTCCTTCAAAATGTCCAGTTGTTTCAATATATTCCAGCTGTTCGCTTCTCATTCATTATCATCAGGAGCCATCTCCGCAACGAAGGTTGGCTACCATGGAGCGCCATTCTGCTCTGTCTCATGCTTTGATGGTGCATAGGCTGATTTGTCAATCTTTTGATGTTACTCGTCTATGTTAGTCTTGGTCTGCCTCTTTTACCTTGCACTTTCCCCTCCAAGATTACTTTTAGTAGGCTGTTGTGTCTGTTAACATGCCCCAAAAATCTCACTTGTCTTGTTTGAATTGTGTTCATTTGTTCTCTTTTCATTTTTAGCTGTTCTAAGACTTCATCGTTTGTTTTCTTTTCTTTCCACCCAATTCTACCTATTCTTCTATATATCCACATTTCAAAGGCTTCAATTCTCTGTTCTGTTTTCTTGTCTAATATCCATGTTTCTGCACCATTTAGGAATATTGAGAAGATGTAGCATTTTCATATTCTTAGTTTTAGCCCTGGTGTTATTTGTTTTTAGATGTTAGTATATTTTTCATGACATTAAAATTACTTTTTACCATTCGTGTTCTTTTATATATATATATATATATATATATATATATATATATGGAAACATTTGTTTTCATTTTATCATTACCTTGACTACCGTTCTGTCTGTCTGTCTGCCTGCCTGCCTGCCTGCCTGCCTGCCTGCCTGCCTGCCTGCCAACACAACGTACATACTCCACCCATCAAATCTACCTACCGACATGTACATGCCTCCCTTCCTCCCACTGGTGTATCTATGTGTATATATACCTATATTTTTTTCCCCCATCTGTCTATCTTTCTGCTTTTTGCATATCTGGTTACCTATGTGTCTGTCCTGTCTACCTGACTGTACCAACCCACACCACTTCTCTCTACCTCTTATTACCTCTCCTCTGTTATTATCTACTTGTGTCTCAGCCCCCTCCTTCCTCCTATCATATCTAAACCCGCCCACTCTAACAAATTTCCTGTGACCTACCTAGCACTTTACCTCCCTTGGTAACCCTCGCTTCTCTCCCCTCCTTACTATTCCGCATTATGCCCCTTGCCACCCTTCTCACCATCTTCCCTCCGGTTTTAGTGAACGGGACTCTAATCATTTGGATGGGGGGAAGGATGGGTATGAAAGTAAGATAACTCAGGAGGAACTACTGGATAAGCATAAGACAAAACCTCGTTTTGTTGTTTGGGAGGTATAGCTGTTTTGCACACGAAGAAACTGTTTGGTGCAGAGATGTTCATATTTTTGAAACAGAGTGCTAATTTGTTGAAAGTTATCTTCGGCAGGGAAACTAAATATTTGTTAATTTCCTAGTTTAACTGCATAAATTAAAGTGACCTCTCCTTCTTTGGGGAGCCGCGATAGCTCAGTGGTTAGTGAACTGGACTACAAAGGACAAGGGGTAGGGTTCGATCCCAACCGACGGCTTCCGGGTTCACCCAGCCTTAAATGGGTACCGGATTTTTTTTTCTGGGAAAGTAAAGCAGCACGGGCGTAATACCGACCACATTACCCCAAAAATCATGTGCTGAAGGTCTGTAAAATATAGGGTCACTAACACCATATTTCCCTATACGCCACTTGGCGTGACGGGGGTACTTTACTTTTTACTTTTTTTACTCTCCTTCTTTGGAGTCACAACAAAACTTAGATGGTTCTCAAATACTAAAAAGAATTATCCCTGTGTTCATCGATGTTCACCACTAACGCATTTTGTTTTATTTTTGGGTTAGGACTAAGTTAGGGTTTTCGAGTTATGGTTTGGGTTGGGGTTAATTAGAGTTTGGGATAGGGTTTGGGTTAAGATTAAGATTTTCGAGTAAGGGTTTGGTAAGGGTTAGGATTAAGGTTAGGTGTTTTTGAGCTAGGGTTAAGGTTTGGGTTAGGGTTAGGGTTTGGGTTAGAGTTAAGGTTAGGGTTCGGGTTTGGGTTTGGATTAGGATTAGGAAACATAAGAAAGACTTTACCCTCGAGTTGCTTCCCTTTTCTCTACAGTTATAAATCCTCTAATGGCGGGTTAGAGAATCACCGAATAAAGTGCAGAGTCACTCAAGGGGATGTAACTCTTTCGAAATCAAATCGAGGTTAAATAATTGATATCGGGTGGTCTGGAAACAGTAATAATGCAAGGCATATTTCCAGAAAATTAAATAACATGGACAGACCAAGAAGACATCAATGAGACCTAGAATTTAACATCTGAAGAAGTGGAAGATTTGAATAGAGACAGAGATTCCTTCGAAAGAAATACGATGAACGTTTTGTAAACACGTAACTAGATGATGATGGGGCTGTGGTATAGTCGTGTGAAGAAACTGCGTGGCGTCTGACGAGACTAAATTCTTTGGTTCGCAATTTTGCAACAACAACAATAGCAATAACAAATTAAAAAAAGCATGTTAGGACGGCGTCCGTAATAATAGACTTAGTTACCGTCAGGTAACTGTCATTTTAGTTACGTAATTATCTATCTATCGTCCTTTCGAGCCGAAGACGGCACATAGGGCGGAACCACAATCTCAAAAACAGAAACCTAGCGTGCCAAAATGGCACATATTGCGGAGATCACTGCCTCTAAAATATATGGTTCTGTTTCCATAACAATACTTTTTACAATGACAGCTTGTCAAGCCATCGATCAGCCTCCTTAGTCGCCTCTTACGACATGCCTGGAAGGTCACAGTGTCACTATTCTTTACCTCCCTTACTAATGAGACCCCGGTAACAAACGGGAGTACGTAATTATGGTGGGCTGCTAATTTCTTCTTATTTTTACTAATTCATTATATTTCATTTTCATGGGTTTTTTTATACGTCTGACTACTCGCCTCTTTGTTTATTAATATTATACTTTAAAAAAAAAAAAAAAAAAAAAAAAAAAGTATATCATGGACAATTAATTATTAAATAAGAAAGTAGATGGGTGTTGCAACATCAAAATAAATGTAAAATAACTTTGGGCAAAAGTCAACATTTCACAAAATAGAAAGTATATTTTTGTTATCTGTGGTAGTCCACGAATATGTCAGTAGAAGAACGAGGAAATGTGTTAGATAATGAATGATAGGAAACAGCCTGAGAGATAAGATCAGAAATGAAGAACTGAGAAAAATATGGGAATAACCCCCGCCATAGAATATATATATAGACACAACAGATAAAAATGGTTTGGCTACGTGACAAGGCAGAAAGATCAAAACACAACCCAACGAGCCTTCAATAAACGTTGCGAGAACACTAGACCTAAGACACGAACACGAAAAAAATGGATTGACGGAAGATTAGAAGCACTAGGAAACATAACAGCAGCAGAGGCGAACAGGGGAGCAAAAGTCCGGAAATGATATCTCCCCTCGACGCTGAAAGATTAATGAGGAAGGATAGAAGAAGAAGGAAAAGAAAAAAGAAGAAAAGTAGAAGAAAAGAAAAAGAAGGAATATGAGAAAAAAAGTAATATTCAAAACTCATTATCATCATTGAGTGCCGTCTCCGCATCGAAGGTAGGCTACCGTGGAGCGCCATTCCGCTCTGTCTCTTGCTTTGATGGTGCAGGCTGTCATAGGTTGACTTGTCCATCTTTTGATGTTACTCGTCTATGCCTCTGCCTCTTTTACCTTGTATTTTCCCTTCCAATATTACTTTTATTAGGCTGTTGTGTCTTTTAACATGCCCCAAAAAATTCATTTGTCTTGTTTGAATTGTGTTTAGTAGATTTATTTTCATTTTTAGTTGTTTTAAAACTTCATCGTTTGTTTTCTTTTCTTTCCATCCAATTCTACTTGTTCTTCTATAAATCCACATTTCAAAGGCTTCAATTTTCTGTTCTGATTTGAAAGCTACATATATATTATTGTGTTATACCAAAATGACACACTGACGGCGATTGAACAAATTAGAAGATCATTGGAAGCAGTAAAATAGCAGTTCTACAGTAGCACGTTGTCACATCCAGCTAAAATAAGAATGAAGAAGCCACGGAAAGCCGAAGACATCTCCCTTCTTTGGTTATGTCAGTAAAACATGAAACCCTAATAATATTGTAGTAGCTGAAATAATAGAGGGCAAAGAAGACAGAGGAATGCAGGATAGAAATTGAGTTATTGAGTTATTGAGTTATATGCGGGTCATCATCATTGCACTCCGAACATGTCCATAGGTGCTCAGATCCCCTCCTCAGCAATTCCCTCAGTGTCCAGCGACTGACGACTCCAGTTCTATGTTGGTTGATAAGTCTTCTTACACGGCCACCAAGTTTCTCATTTCTGGCTGTGCCCATCTTAACTCCCATTTCCATCATCCGAAGAAGCGACGTTGATCTGTGTTTGTCGAAGTCCCGTGCTCTTCCCACATCTCGGAGTGCATTGATGATGTCCGCCCGATCCATCGGTTGCCCGTCCTCAACGACAGCGCAGCTAGCCAACCTGTCCGCTCTCTCATTTCCCCGCACTCCCGCATGTCCAGGGACATAGACAAAGGTGACCTTACGTATTTTGGATTTCTGCAACGACTCTACCCATTGCATGCGTACAAAGCCCGCCTCCACTTTTTTTATCATGCTCATCGAATCACTCAGTATACATGCGTGGGTGTAGTCTTGTGACTCTAACCATTTGAATGCCTTGGTCACTGCCATCACCTCCATTGTCATGCTACTCGTGGTCATGGCGTATGCACCACTGTCTTCCTTGGCCATTCTGCCTGCCGAACGTGCTGTAAAGGCCCATGCACTTCTTTCGTGTCGTCTTACAGATCCGTCTGTATAGATGACTGCATCTTTCTCATCGGTGTTATCGCAGATGAGACCGTTGACCTCAGCATTAACCACGACCGGGTTCTGTTCCCTACTTTTCCTGTCGAGTGTGACAATACATGAGAAAGTCCCCTTGAATGTCGTAGGCACCGGTATCCACTCCTCACCAAGCTGAGATTGGTAAGCCCACAGACCTGTTTGATGACATCTTCTGCTCGGCCCACCCATGATTTGCCTCTTTTTAGCCTGGTGCCTTTCTCTGTGTTGAGCACGTGGTGCAATGGATGCTCTGTATCTGTACTAATCTTCAGGTATGCTCGTGCTCTCCAGATCTTGATTCTGTCATCCATGGTTGGAAAGTCAAGAAGATACCTCATTGCCACACAGGGAGTGTCCCTCGTACATCCCAGGATAATGCGCATGGCTTCATTTTGTATTTTCTCCAGCCTATCAATTTGAGTCGTACTAACAGTAAGAATGGCCAGGGCATACTCGATTGGTGCGAGGACTAATCCCTGGAACAGAAGAGTAAGTAGCCTCTGCTCGATGTTGGCAGCTGCCATGACCTTCAAGGCGGCTAATCCTTTGCGGGATTTTGTTATCACATGGTCGACGTGGTCCCGAAAACACAGGCTGCGATCAAACTTAACTCCGAGGTATGTCATCAACTTGTCCCTGGTCACCTCATCAGCTCCCATTCGTACTACCGGTGTGGTCGTATTAACGATATGATTGTTAAGGGAGAACCATGAAACTGATGCTTTATTAGGATTAACCAAGGCACCTGAAACCCCACACCAGGAAGAAATGCGATCGAGTTCGTCTTGCATTGTGGAGGCGATTCCCCGTCTGTCTCTTCCCTGTCGATATACCAGAATATCATCAGCAAAAGTCATAGTTCTTCCCCTCCCATCCAGCTGTTGGGACGTGATCGTTATTGTGTACACATTAAATAGAACTGGTGACAAAGGTGAGCCTTGTGGCAGCCCAGGACAAATGGATGTTGGCTCGGAAGACCAACTTCCACATCTGAGTATCACCTTCCTCTGAAACAGTGCCGCGGCGATCCATCTTATGAGGAAGGGGTTCACCGCCAGTTTGAGAAGCATATGCATGAGATATTCAAATGGTACCCTGTTGTATGCATCCTCCAGATCTATAGCAGCAGCACATGTCTCCTCTCGTCTGTGGAAGCCTTCGAAGACGTCATATGCAAATACTGCCGCATTGAGCCATGTCTCTTTGTTATATCTATAACCTCCGAGTGTGGATGGGAATACGCGTTTCTGTTCAAGGCGACACGTGAGGACACGGGCAAATATTTTCTCCAGCAGCTTGCCCACAGTGTTCTGCATTTTAATCAATGATGCACTTTAAACTATGCGCTAAGCAGGCTAAGGATGCCAAATGGGATGACTTCTGTAGAAAAGTGTGCTCAGAAAAATCGCTAGCAACATTCTGGCACCTTCATCAGTGCATGAATGGCACACCACGACACAGAGGTATACCAGACTTTCAGAGCACAGACCAGATATGGCACAAATCTGATGAGAGCAAAGGGAAGGCCCAGCTTGCCCGCTACATTGAGCAGACGGACCAAAGAAATGAGGCTGTAAGAATGAGGATACGGGAATCTTTGTCAAATTTGTGTAAGGATGTAGGGCTGGAAGAAGATCTCACAATCACAACCGATACCATTCGCGCGACACTTAAAAGGTCACACAACACTGCTCCTGGTCCAGATGGTGTTCGGTATGATGACATAGGCGATTTAGCTGATGACGACTTGTCAACACTGGCCAATGAGTTTAATGCCAGTATTCGGAGTGGCCAGATTAAGGAGGAGTGGCTACACAGCTACTTACTACCGCTACCGAAGCCAAACAAGGACCATTCTCAGATCAGTGCCTACAGAATCATCACAATGCAGGATAGAAATACTAGACAGCTTAGCGGCCATGCATTAAAGAAATTAACAATAATATAAAAAAGAAAATAAGGTAAGTTTCTAGTTATTTATATTTTTATTTATAACATAGTTTATTTTAACATAGATTATTTCAGCGAAACTAGCGATCTCCCCTTAGTTGAGGTCACAATAAAACTACAGTGCTTCTCAAATACTAAAATGTAAAGTAAAACTACGAAACTTGAACCGGCGTCTTAGCACGCGAGTTTACACCCATATGTGCTCGGCCGCCTATCCAGAAATGTTCGGAGACTTCTGTATAGTGTCGCCTCAAGCATCGAAACTCAGATGCGAGGTAACATTCCTCACCTTCCCAGGGTGATACCCTGGTACCCATTTCTGCCAACGGCTGGGTCGACCTTGGGGTATTTTTTTTTCCCCAACCACGAGTACAATTCACACTATTCCCAGCGGGCATCGAACACGGGTTGTCCGAACGTCGGTAGTCCAGTCGGATGGTTTTCCCAACTCGGCTACCGAGGCACCCACACTAAAATGTGTCTCCTCTATGCAATCCACTTTTTACGTGGTCATCCTCTAGGGCTGTTTTTTTGTACTAACGTTTGTTGATAGCTGTGTGGATAACGTTTGTTGATAGCTGTATGGATAACGTTTGTTGATAGCTGTGTGGATAACGTTTGTTGATAGCTGTGCGGATAACGTTTGGTTGATAGCTGTGCGGATAACGTTTGTTGATAGCTGTGTGGATAACGTTTGTTGATAGCTGTGTGGATAACGTTTGTTGATAGCTGTGTGGATAACGTTTGTTGATAGCTGTGTGGATAACGTTTGTTGATAGCTGTGTGGATAACGTTTGTTGATAGCTGTGTGGATAACGTTTGTTGATAGCTGTGTGAATAACGTTTGTTGATAGCTGTGTGGATAACGTTTGGTTGATAGCTGTGTGGATAACGTTTGGTTGATAGCTGTGTGGATAACGTTTGTTGATAGCTGTGTGGATAACGTTTGTTGATAGCTGTGTGAATAACGTTTGGTTGATAGCTGTGTGGATAACGTTTGGTTGATAGCTGTGTGGATAACGTTTGTTGATAGCTGTGTGAATAACGTTTGTTGATAGCTGTGTGAATAACGTTTGTTGATAGCTGTGTGGATAACGTTTGGTTGATAGCTGTGTGGATAACGTTTGGTTGATAGCTGTGTGGATAACGTTTGGTTGATAGCTGTGTGGATAACGTTTGTTCATAGCTGTGTGGATAACGTTTGTTGATAGCTGTATGGATAACGTTTGTTGATAGCTGTGTGGATAACGTTTGGTTGATAGCTGTGTGGATAACGTTTGTTGATAGCTGTGTGGATAACGTTTGTTGATAGCTGTGTGGATAACGTTTGTTGATAGCTGTGTGAATAACGTTTGTTGATAGCTGTGTGGATAACGTTTGTTGATAGCTGTGTGGATAACGTTTGTTGATAGCTGTGTGGATAACGTTTGTTGATAGCTGTGTGGATAACGTTTGTTGATAGCTGTGTGGATAACGTTTGTTCATAGCTGTGTGGATAACGTTTGTTGATAGCTGTGCGGATAACGTTTGTTCATAGCTGTGTGGATAACGTTTGTTCATAGCTGTGTGGATAACGTTTGTTGATAGCTGTGTGGATAACGTTTGGTTGATAGCTGTGTGGATAACGTTTGTTGATAGCTGTGTGGATAACGTTTGTTGATAGCTATGTGGATAACGTTTGTTGATAGCTGTGTGGATAACGTTTGTTGATAGCTGTGTGGATAACGTTTGTTCATAGCTGTGTGGATAACGTTTGTTGATAGCTGTGTGGATAACGTTTGTTCATAGCTGTGTGGATAACGTTTGTTCATAGCTGTGTGGATAACGTTTGGTTGATAGCTGTGTGGATAACGTTTGGTTGATAGCTGTGTGGATAACGTTTGGTTGATAGCTGTGTGGATAACGTTTGTTGATAGCTGTGTGGATAACGTTTGTTGATAGCTGTGTGGATAACGTTTGTTGATAGCTGTGTGGATAACGTTTGTTCATAGCTGTGTGGATAACGTTTGTTGATAGCTGTGTGGATAACGTTTGATTGATAGCTGTGTGGATAACGTTTGATTGATAGATGTGTGGATAACGTTTGGTTGATAGCTGTGTGGATAACGTTTGTTGATAGCTGTGTGGATAACGTTTGGTTGATAGCTGTGTGGATAACGTTTGATTGATAGCTGTGTGGATAACGTTTGGTTGATAGCTGTGTGGATAACGTTTGTTGATAGCTGTATGGATAACGTTTGTTGATAGCTGTATGGATAACGTTTGTTGATAGCTGTGTGGATAACGTTTGGTTGATAGCTGTGTGGATAACGTTTGGTTGATAGCTGTGTGGATAACGTTTGGTTGATAGCTGTGTGGATAACGTTGGTTGATAGCTGTGTGGATAACGTTTGTTGATATCTGTGTGGATAACGTTTGGTTGATATCTGTGTGGATAACGTTTGTTGATAGCTGTGTGGATAACGTTGGTTGATAGCTGTGTGGATAACGTTTGTTGATAGCTATGTGGATAACGTTTTGTTGATTCTTTCTTGTCATGTGGTTGGGTTGAGTTAGAGTTAATTAAGTCGTGATCATTGCTGTCTTCTAATTATAAATTAAGGATCCACAGAATGCAATGCTACTCAAGGAGACGTTACTCTTCCGAACTAAAATCCAACTGTAATAATTGACGTGCTTCAACTAGGACTTCTTCTTTCTTCTTTCTTCTTCTACCTTTCAGCTCCCAGTGGAGCATAGGTCTTCAACACTTTCCAAGTCGTTCTGTTTCTTGCCATTCTTTTAAGATCATTCCATGTCCTCCCCATCGTTTTCATCTCTGCTTCTGTCTGTCTTCTCCAAGAATGTCTTGGTCTACCTATTTGTCTTTAAGGTGGTGTGGGAGGAGGAGGGAGCTATCATGGCTCCCTTTAAGCTACACACAGAAACAACAAATAAACTGGTTTGCCCATCTAGAAAGAATGCCATGCGATTCCTTCCCACAGAAAGAAAGAATGCCATGCGATTCCTTCCCACAGAAAGAAAGAATGCAATGCGATTCCTTCCCACAGAAAGAAAGAATGCCATGTGATTCCTTCCCACAGAAAGAAAGAATGCCATGCGATTCCTTCCCACAGAAAGAAAGAATGCCATGCGATTCCTTCCCATAGAAAGAAAGAATGTCATGCGATTCCTTCCCACAGAAAGAAAGAATGCAATGCGATTCCTTCCCACAGAAAGAAAGAATGCCATGTGATTCCTTCCCACAGAAAGAACGAATGCCATGCGATTCCTTCCCACAGAAAGAAAGAATGCCATGCGATTCCTTCCCACGGAAAGAAAGAATGCCATGTGATTCCTTCCCACAGAAAGAAAGAATGCCATGCGATTCCTTCCCACAGAAAGAAAGAATGCCATGTGATTCCTTCCCACAGAAAGAAATAATGCCATGTGATTCCTTCCCACAGAAAGAAACAATGCCATGCGATTCCTTCCCACAGAAAGAAAGAATGCCATGTGATTCCTTCCAACAGAAAGAAAGAATGCCATGCGATTCCTTCCCACAGAAAGAAAGAATGTCATGTGATTCCTTCCCACAGAAAGAAAGAATGCCATGCGATTCCTTCCCACAGAAAGAAAGAATGCCATGTGATTGCTTCCCACAGAAAGAAAGAATGCCATGTGATTCCTTCCCACAGAAAGAAAGAATGCCATGTGATTCCTTCCCACAGAAAGAAAGAATGCCATGCGATTCCTTCCCACAGAAAGAAAGAATGCCATGTGATTCTTTCCCACAGAAAGAAAGAATGCCATGTGATTCCTTCCCATAGAAAGAAAGAATGCCATGTGATTCCTTCCCACAGAAAGAAAGAAGGCCATGTGATTCCTTTCCACAGAAAGAAAGAATGCCATGTGCTTCCTTCCCACAGAAAGAAAGAATGCCATGTGATTCCTTCCCACAGAAAGAAAGAATGCCATGTGATTCCTTCCCACAGAAAGAAAGAATGCCATGCGATTCCTTCCCACAGAAAGAAAGAATGCCATGTGATTCTTTCCCACAAAAAGAAAGAATGCCATGTGATTCCTTCCCACAGAAAGAAAGAATGCCATGTGATTCCTTCCCACAGAAAGAAAGAATGCCATGTGATTCCTTCCCACAGAAAGAAAGAATGCCATGCGATTCATTCCCACAGAAAGAAAGAATGCCATGTGATTCCTTTCCACAGAAAGAAAGAATGCCATGTGATTCTTTCCCACAAAAAGAAAGAATGCCATGTGATTCCTTCCCACAGAAAGAAAGAATGCCATGTGATTCTTTCCCACAGAAAGAAAGAATGCCATGTGATTCCTTCCCACAAAAAGAAAGAATGCCATGTGATTCCTTCCCACAGAAAGAAAGAATGCCATGTGATTCATTCCCACAGAAAGAAAGAATGCCATGTCATTCATTCCCACAGAAAGAAAGAATGCCAAGTGATTCATTCCCACAGAAAGAAAGAATGCCATGTGATTCATTCCCACAGAAAGAAAGAATGCCATGTGATTCATTCCCACAGAAAGAAAGAATGCCATGTGATTCTTTCCCACAGAAAGAAAGAATGCCATGTGATTCCTTCCCACAAAAAGAAAGAATGCCATGTGATTCCTTCCCACAGAAAGAAAGAATGCCATGTGATTCATTCCCACAGAAAGAAAGAATGCCATGTGATTCATTCCCACAGAAAGAAAGAATGCCATGTGATTCATTCCCACAGAAAGAAAGAATGCCATGCGATTTCTTCCCACAGAAAGCGTGTATTTAAAGAGGAGAAGGAAGATGAGTAAAATGCGAACCTAGCGTAAGATGGACAGGAAAAATGACAAAAAAAATATATTTAAAAAAACGGTATGGTTAAAGCTTCACGTAACATGTAGACAGCACAAACCAGAACGACGTTTCGGTGCAATAGGCCTTAAACAGGAAAAAACATACAACACACATACAAATATGTATTTAAAATGAGAAATAAGAAACAAATTATAATAATTTCGAACTAGAAGATGAAATAAAAAGACAAATAATATCTTCCCTGTATGCTCACATGTGTCAGGAACGGAAGTGTGCACGGGATACATGTGCGTGTACAAAAGTAAAAATGTGCGCACAAAGCACGAAGTAAAAGAAGTTTCCAAAAACAGGTCCATATGCTTACATAAAGCGGAAGAAACAGACTAGACGAATATAGGGTCCAACAAGAGGAGTAAAGATAGAGGTGTTGTAGAGTGGGGTAAGATATATAGGGGACAACAAGAGGAGTAAAGATAGAGGTGTTGTAGAGTGGGGTAAGATATATAGGGGACAACAAGAGGAGTAAAGATAGAGGTGTTGTAGAGTGGGGTAAGAGATATAGGGGACAACAAGAGGAGTAAAGATAGAGGTGTCGTAGAGTGGGGTAAGAGATATAGGGGACAACAAGAGGAGTAAAGATAGAGGTGTCGTAGAGTGGGGTAAGAGATATAGGGTACAACAAGAGGAGTAAAGATAGAGGTGTCGTAGAGTGGGGTAAGAGATATAGGGGACAACAAGAGGAGTAAAGATAGAGGTGTCGTAGAGTGGGGTAAGATATATAGGGGACAACAAGAGGAGTAAAGATAGAGGTGTTGTAGAGTGGGGTAAGAGATATATAGGGGACAACAAGAGGAGGAAAGATAGAGGTGTTGTATAGTGGGGTAAGAGATATAGGGAACAACAATAGGAGTAAAGATAGAGGTGTCGTAGAGTGGGGTAAGAGATATAGGGGACAACAAGAGGAGAAAAGATAGAGGTGTCGTAGAGTGGGGTAAGAGATATAGGGGACAACAAGAGGAGGAAAGATAGAGGTGTTGTAGAGTGGGGTAAGATATATATAGGGGACAACAAGAGGAGGAAAGATAGAGGTGTTGTATAGTGGGGTAAGAGATATATACGGGACAACAAGAGGAGTAAAGATAGAGGTGTTGTAGAGTGGGGTAAGATATATATAGGGGACAACAAGAGGAGGAAAGATAGAGGTGTTGTATAGTGGGGTAAGAGATATAGGGAACAACAATAGGAGTAAAGATAGAGGTGTCGTAGAGTGGGGTAAGAGATATAGGGGACAACAAGAGGAGTAAAGATAGAGGTGTTGTAGAGTGGGGTAAGAGATATAGGGGACAACAAGAGGAGAAAAGATAGAGGTGTCGTAGAGTGGGGTAAGAGATATAGGGGACAACAAGAGGAGGAAAGATAGAGGTGTCGTAGAGTGGGGTAAGAGATATAGGGGACAACAAGAGGAGGAAAGATAGAGGTGTTGTAGAGTGGGGTAAGAGATATAGGGGACAACAAGAGGAGGAAAGATAGAGGTGTCGTAGAGTGGGGTAAGAGATATAGGGGACAACAAGAGGAGGAAAGATAGAGGTGTTGTAGAGTGGGGTAAGAGATATAGGGAACAACAAAAGGAGGAAAGATAGAGGTGTCGTAGAGTGGGGTAAGAGATATAGGGGACAACAAGAGGAGTAAAGATAGAGGTGTTGTAGAGTGGGGTAAGATATATAGGGAACAACAAGAGGAGGAAAGATAGAGGTGTCGTAGAGTGGGGTAAGAGATATAGGGGACAACAAGAGGAGGAAAGATAGAGGTGTCGCAGAGTGGGGTAAGAGATATAGGGGACAACAAGAGGAGGAAAGATAGAGGTGTCGTAGAGTGGGGTAAGAGATATAGGGAACAACAAGAGGAGGAAAGATAGAGGTGTCGTAGAGTGGGGTAAGAGATATAGGGAACAACAAGAGGAGGAAAGATAGAGGTGTCGTAGAGTGGGGTAAGAGATATAGGGAACAACAAGAGGAGGAAAGATAGAGGTGTCGTAGAGTGGGGTAAGATATATATAGGGAACAACAAGAGGAGGAAAGATAGAGGTGTCGTAGAGTGGGGTAAGAGATATAGGGAACAACAAGAGGAGGAAAGATAGAGGTGTCGTAGAGTGGGGTAAGATATATAGGGAACAACAAGAGGAGGAAAGATAGAGGTGTCGTAGAGTGGGGTAAGATATATAGGGAACAACAAGAGGAGGAAAGATAGAGGTGTCGTAGAGTGGGGTAAGATATATAGGGAACAACAAGAGGAGGAAAGATAGAGGTGTCGTAGAGTGGGGTAAGATATATAGGGGACAACAAAAGGAGAAAAGATAGAGGTGTCGCAGAGTGGGTGGGGTAAGAGATATAGGGAACAACAAGAGGAGGAAAGATAGAGGTGTCGTAGAGTGGGTGGGGTAAGAGATATAGGGAACAACAAGAGGAGGAAAGATAGAGGTGTCGTAGAGTGGGTGGGGTAAGATATATAGGGAACAACAAGAGGAGTAAAGATAGAGGTGTCGTAGAGTGGGGTAAGATATATAGGGGACAGACAAAGTGATGCAGTGTGGACTAGTAGAGGCGAGATGTGAATAGCATAGCATGCGTATATAATAATGTTCGCTAACATGAGCAACTGAGAATATGCAATAAAGAATTAACAGTCACATGGAATCTATGCGTAAGAGTGTGAAACATTAATGTAAATTGCATCAATTGACAATGAGTGAAGCTGCCAAAAGAGAGAGAACCAGGACGTTGAATCTCCCTCGGCACCATAACGGGTACTAGAGGAAATGAAGAAAAGAAGGAAGAAAAAAAGAGAAAAGATAAAAATGCTATGCTCTGTTTCAAGATACTGTTATGAAGGCCAAAACAAAAAATCAACTCAATGCTCATTCCTTGACCACAAATTGTCTTTTTTTTTTGTTGGACCAAACTTCCCGAAGGCTAATATGTGGATCCTTTAGTCTTCGGTACATGGATCGTCACACATTTAGTCACTGGTTCTCAGTGACAGGTTTTGTCACTCAACAATGCTTGTGGATCAATCATTCTTTTGACTTAATTATTTTTAGATTAGTTTTTTTAGGTAGATAGTGAGGCAATTAGTAAGTCAGTCAGTTAATCAGTCAGTGAATCAGTCAGTAAATCAGTAAGTTAATTAGTTAGCCAGTCAGTCATTTAGATATAGGTAGTCAGTCAGTCTTAGGTCACTTGGTTGGTGAGTTACTTAGCTAATCAGTTGTTTATTTAATTAGACAGTATGTCTGACAGTCTGTCAATCAGTCATTCGGTCAGTCAGTTATTTGGTTGATTAGTTGATTGGATGTATGGACGCTTTTTGTCTGGTTGCTTTTATGATATCCTGGTTTTGTAACTGTAGCATTTTGATTGGTAGCTTTTTGGTAAGTAGCTTTTTGATTGGTAGCTTTTTGATAAGTAGCTTTTTGATTGGTAGCTTTCTTATTGGTAACTTTTTGATTGGAAGCTTTTTGATTGGAAGCTTTTTGATTGGTAGCTTTTTGATTGGTAGCTTTTTGATTGGTAGCTATTTGATTGGTAGTTTTTGATAAGTAGCTTTTTGATTGGTAGCTTTTTGATAAGTAGCTTTTTGATTGGTAGATTTTTGATTGGTAGCTATTTGGTTGGTAGCTTTTTGATAAGCAGCTTTTTGATTGGTAGCTTTTTGATAAGTAGCTTTTTGATTGGTAGCTTTTTGATTGGTAGCTTTTTGATAAGTAGCTTTTTGATTGGTAGCTTTTTGATTGGTAGCTTTTTGATTGGTAGCTTTTTGATAAGTTGCTTTTTAATTGGTAGTTTTGTTATAAGTAGCTTGTTGGATGGTAGCTTTTTGATTGGTTTCGTTAAAACCATTTTCACCATCAAACAAAGCCATAAGTGCTCATTTCCCTTCCCTTATGCTCCTCTGTGTAGCAACTATAAACCCAAGTCAGTGTGGGTTTATATATACGTAGGGATGTCAAAAAGTAATGCACACCAATTTTTTTCTCGGCTAATAATAAAGATAGGAATATGAAATTTTGCACACTTGGAATATGACATGTTCCAATTATGTGCACCAAATTGCACCGCATTCTGATAAATATTACGCAATCTATGAACCGTTAAAATGGAGCTTGTCAACAATGTCCGTTACAAACAGCGAATTGTCATAGAATTTCTGGTTGCGGAAAAAGAAACTGTGGCAAACATTCATAAACGACTGTGTGCAGTGTACAAATGTTCTGCAGTCGACAGGAGCACAGTTAGTCGCTGGGTTCAGAGAATTAAAGCTGCAGAAAGTGTACGAGTGGAGCTGCATGATTTACCGCGTTCTGGACGTGTTGCCTCGGCTACCAGCACAGACAAGTTAAACCGGGCTGATGCCATTATTCGTAAGGATAGGCGTATCACTAGTCAGCAATTGGCATTGCAGCTTACAGTCAGCAAGGGAAGTGCAATCGCAATTTTTAAAACTCTTGGATATTCAAAGATTTGCGCTCGATGGGTTCCTCGGTGCCTAACAATTGATCACAGAGTTCAAAGGAAAACATTCTGTTCTGAATTGTTGGAGCGTTTCGGTGTTGAAGGAGAAATGTTTTTGTCAAAAATTGTTACCGGTGACGAAACGTGGGCACATTATTATGAGCCTGAAACAAAAATGCAGTCAATGGAATGGCATCATCCGCAGTCACCAAAAAGAAAAAAATTCAAAACATCTCCATCAGCCGGAAAGGTGATGATCACTGTCTTCTGGGACATTGATGGTGTAATTCTTGTTGATGTAATGACAAGAGGTGAGACAATCAATTCTTACATCAATACACTGACAAAACTCAAAAATCGGTTCCACAGAGTTCGGCCTAATAAGCCATCTGCAGATTTGTTGCTTCAACATGACAATGCACGCCCTCACACAAGTCTGGTAACACGGGAAGCAATCAACAAATTTGGTTGGACTGTACTGCCCCATCCTCCTTACAGCCCTGATCTGGCTCCCTCAGATTTCCATCTGTTTGGACCACTCAAAAAATTCCTGCGTGGGAAACACTTTGACAATGATGAGGATGTGATCCGTGCAGTTAAAAAATGGCTACGCGAGCAGGACAAAACTTGGTACAAACGAGGCATTCATGACCTAGTTTCGCGTTGGCGTAAGGCAATACGCTTGGACGGAGATTATGTTGACAAATAGGTAGTGTCAAGGGGATGTTCAGCTACAATCTGTGAAAATTTCACACATTTTTCCCGAATAGTTTCCAAGAAAAAAATTGGTGTGCATTACTTTTTGACCTCCCTTCATATTTTACAAACATTTGACTCCCCGCCAAACACCATCAGCTATTTCAACTTATTTCCTCATTTGCAGTAATAACAACACGAGTTAAACATGATAAACTGACATGAATTGTGGACTACAAGTTATTTCACTTGGGCAATAACAGCCGGATAATCTGATAGCGGAAAATAGAGGAATTTGACGAAAGGAAATGAAACAGAAAGAAATGAAAGTATTTAGTCTGACAGGTAGAAAAACTAAGTGACAAGCGGTTGCATATCGTGATTGGAGCTTTGCCAAAAGGTTGAGCGTGGGTGAGGTCGTAGATGCATGAGAAGGTCGTTACAGCGCTCATTTTTTGTATACCTTTGCATTATAATGTAGAAGTAGGTCGGCTAAGTTAATAATAAACCAATTTTTTTTCAGCACAATGTGGTATAGTTTTGATTATAATAATCATTGGGGTATAGTTTTGATTATAACAATCAATAAGGTATAGTTTTGATTATAACAATCAATAGGGTATAGTTTTGATTATAATAATCAATGGGGTATAGTTTTGATTATAATAATCAATGGGGTATAGTTTTGATTATAACAATCAATAGGGTATAGTTTTGATTATAACACCCAATAGGGTATAGTTTTGATAAAAACAATCAATAGGGTATAGTTTTGATAATAACAATCAATAGGGTATAGTTTTGATAATAACAATCAATGGGGTATAGTTTTGATAATAACAATCAATAGGGTATAGTTTTGATTATAATAATCAATAGGGTATAGTTTTGATAATAACAATCAATAGGGTATAGTTTTGATAATAACTATCAATAGGGTATAGTTTTGATAAAAACAATCAATAGGGTATAGTTTTGATTATAACAATCAATAGGGTATAGATTTGATAATAACAATCAATAGGGTATAGTTTTGATTATAACAATCAATGGGGTATAGTTTTGCTTATAACAATCAATGGGGTACAGTTTTAATTACAACAATCAATATGGTATAGTTTTTATTATAACAATCAATAGGGTATAGTTTTGATTATAACAATCAATAGGGTATAGTTTTGATTATAACATCAATAGGGTATAGTTTGATTACAACAATCAATAGGGTATAGTTTTGATTATAACAATCAATTTCATATAGTTTTGATTATAACAATCAATAGGGTATAGTTTTGATTATAACAATCAATGTAGTATAGTTTTGATTGTAACAATCAATGTGGTATAGTTTTGATTATAACAATCAATGGGGTTTTTATGATAAATAAAATCGGTTGAACAATTATGGATTTCGTTTGCAGTGATACTGGGGCCTTCCATAACCAAATAACCAAATCAATTGGGTATAGTTTTGATTATAACAATCAATGGAGTATAGTTATTACTATAATAATCAATAGGGTATAGTTTTGGTATAACAATATATTGCGTATAGTTTTGATTTTAACAATCAATGGAATATAGTTATTATTATAATAACCAATAGGGTATAGTAAGTAGTAAAGTACCCCCGTCACGCCAAGTGGCGTATAGGGAATATGGTGTTAGTGACCATATATTTTACAGACCTTCGGCACATGATTTTTGGGGTAATGTGGTCGGTATTACACCCGTGCCGCTTCACTTTCCCTGAAAAAATAATCAGGTACCCATTAAAGGCTGGGTGAACCGGAGCCGTCGGTTGGGATCGAACCCTACCTCTTATCCTTTATAGTCCAGTTCACTAACAACTGAGCTATCGCGGCTCCCCAATAGGAAATATAGTTTTGGCACAACAATAAATTGGGTATATTTTTTTTTTATTTTAACAATCAATGGGATAAATTTCTGGTTATAACTTTCAGTTTGGCATTAGTGTTTCATATGAGTCTCGCGGTTGAATAGATCGTGTCTCGCCTAGAAGTAGACATAACTTCAAAACTTGTCAAGAAGTAGACATAACTTCAAAACTTGTCAAGAAGTAGACATAATTTCAAAACTTGCCAAGAAGTAGACATAATTTCAAAACTTGCCAAGAAGTAGACATAATTTCAAAACTTGTCAAGAAGTAGACATAACTTCAAAACTTGTCAAGAAGTAGACATAACTTCAAAACTTGCCAAGAAGTAGACATAATTTCAAAACTTGTCAAGAAGTGACATACTTTCAAAACTTGTCTAGAAGTGACATAATTTCAAAACTTGCAAGAAGTAGACATAACTCCCAAGCTCGGCAAGAAGTAGACATAACGTCAAAACTTGTCAAGAAGTAGACATAATTTCAAAACTTGTCAAGAAGTAGACATAATTTCAAAACTTGCCAAGAAGTAGACATAATTTCAAAACTTGCCAAGAAGTAGACATAATTTCAAAACTTGCCAAGAAGTAGACATAATTTCAAAACTTGCCAAGAAATAGACATAATTTCAAAACTTGCCAAGAAGTAGACATAATTTCAAAACTTGTCAAGAAGTAGACATAACTCCCAAGCTCGGCAAGAAGTGAACATAACTCCCAAGCTCGGCAAGAAGTAGACATAACTCCCAAGCTCGGCAAGAAGTAGACATAACTCCCAAGCTCGCCAAGAAGTAGACATAACTCCCAAGCTCGGCAAGAAGTAGACATAACTCCCAAGCTCGGCAAGAAGTAGACATAACTCCCAAGCTCGGCAAGAAGTAGACATAACTCCCAAGCTCGGCAAGAAGTGAACATAACTCCCAAGCTCGGCAAGAAGTAGACATAACTCCCAAGCTCGGCAAGAAGTAGACATAACTCCCAAGCTCGCCAAGAAGTAGACATAACTCCCAAGCTCGGCAAGAAGTAGACATAACTCCCAAGCTCGGCAAGAAGTAGACATAACTCCCAAGCTCGGCAAGAAGTAGACATAACTCCCAAGCTCGGCAAGAAGTAGACATAACTCCCAAGCTCGGCAAGAAGTAGACATAACTCCCAAGCTCGGCAAGAAGTGAACATAACTCCCAAGCTCGGCAAGAAGTGAACATAACTCCCAAGCTCGGCAAGAAGTTAACATAACTCCCAAGCTCGGCAAGAAGTAGACATAACTCCCAAGCTCGGCAAGAAGTAGACATAACTCCCAAGCTCGGCAAGAAGTAGACATAACTCCCAAGCTCGGCAAGAAGTAGACATAACTCCCAAGCTCGGCAAGAAGTAGACATAACTCCCAAGCTCGGCAAGAAGTAGACATAACTCCCAAGCTCGGCAAGAAGTAGACATAACTCCCACGCTCGGCAAGAAGTAGACATAACTCCCAAGCTCGGCAAGAAGTAGACATAACTCCCAAGCTCGGCAAGAAGTAGACATAACGTCAAAACCCACCAAAAAGTGATCATAACAAACTATCGTCATCATATCGAGAAAACAATCCACAATATATTCAATGATTAACCACAATCGTTTTAAATAAAAGGGACTTCAAAAACAAACAAACAAACAAATAAATAAATATTCAATTTTAAAAATAAGAGCATGAAACAATTGAACGATTTCAAAAATGTTTCATATATAGTATCATCAAGAAGTCACAAAATGAGTTTCATATATATATATATATATATATATATATATATATATATATATATATATATATATATATGGTTGCTGCAATAAAGAATACTGAACAGTGAGCATAAATGATGAATACAAATATACGAATGAGGACACAAAAAGAAAATAAAACACATGACAATAATGGTACATCACACTCAAAAAAGGCATACTCGTATATAAAGAAAAACTACTGAAATCGCAGCTACTACAGTACTCGTTCTATGACAATAATGATATAGCAGCTATTTACAGTAGGGGGAACTAATCGGTGGTTAACCTGGTGACAGAGTATTGTGACAGCCTGAATATAGAGTATTGTGACAGCCTGAATATATAGTATTGTGACAGCCTGAATATAGCGTATTGTAAAAGCCTGAATATAGAGTATTGTGACAGCCTGAAAATGGTGCATTGTGACAGCCTGAATATATAGTATTGTGACAGCCTGAATATATAGTATTGTGACAGCCTGAAAATGGTGCATTGTGACAGCCTGAATATATAGTATTGTGACAGCCTGAATATAGCGTATTGTAAAAGCCTGAATATAGAGTATTGTGACAGCCTGAATATAGAGCATTGTGACAGCCTGAAAATGGTGCATTGTGACAGCCTGAATAGATAGTATTGTGACAGCCTGAATATAGTGTATTGTGACAGCCTGAATATAGAGTATTGTGACAGCCTGAATATAGAGTGTTATGACAGCCTGAATATAGAGTGCTGTGACAGCCTGAATATAGAGTATTGTGACAGTCTGAAAATGGTGCATTGTGACAGCCTGAATATATAGTATTGTGACAGCCTGAATATATAGTATTGTGACAGCCTGAAAATGGTGCATTGTGACAGCCTGAATATATAGTATTGTGACAGCCTGAATATAGCGTATTGTAAAAGCCTGAATATAGAGTATTGTGACAGCCTGAATATAGAGCATTGTGACAGCCTGAAAATGGTGCATTGTGACAGCCTGAATATATAGTATTGTGACAGCCTGAATATAGTGTATTGTGACAGCCTGAATATAGAGTATTGTGACAGCCTGAATATAGAGTGTTATGACAGCCTGAATATAGAGTGCTGTGACAGCCTGAATATAGAGTATTGTGACAGTCTGAAAATGGTGCATTGTGACAGCCTGAATATAGTGTATTGTGACAGCCTGAATATAGAGTATTGTGACTGACTGAATATAGCGTATTGTGATAGCCTGAATATAGAGTATTGTAAAAGCCTGAATATATAGTATTGTGACAGCCTGAATATAGCGTTTTGTAAAAGCCTGAATATAGAGTATTGTGACAGCCTGAATATAGAGCATTGTGACAGCCTGAAAATGGTGCATTGTGACAGCCTGAATATATAGTATTGTGACAGCCTGAATATAGTGTATTGTGACAGCCTGAATATAGAGTATTGTGACAGCCTGAAAATAGAGTGTTGTGACAGCCTGAATATAGAGTGTTGTGACAGCCTGAATATAGAGTATTGTAACAGCCTGAAAATAGAGTATTGTGACAGCCTGAATATATAGTGTTGTGACAGCCTGAATATAGAGTATTGTAAAAGCCTGAATATAGAGCATTGTGACAGCCTGAAAATGAAATATTGTGACAAACTGACCATAATATACTGTGACAGCTTTACATGAGAGAATAAAACAAACCACTGACGTTTCGGTCTACAATCGGCCCTCCTCAGAAATAAAAACAAACATTAGGTTGCAGAGGAAGGATAAACGTACTAAAATGTGACTACATTATAGGCCGAAACGTCTTTATTTTGTTTTGTTCTCTCATATAAAGCTGCCTCAATACACGGTGCTCACCACATTCGCTACTCACCAGCTTTACCCCTGCACTACAATTCTTCTTCCTCTTTCTCTTCTTTCCTTCCTCATTTGCCTTTCAGCGTCGAGGGGAGATATAATTTGCGGTCTTTTGCTCTTCTGTTCGCCTCTGCTGCTGTTATGTTTTCTAGAGCTTCTAATATTCCATCGACCCATCTTTTTCGTGGTCGACCCTTGGGTCTGGTGTTCTCACAACGTTTGTTGAAAGCTCGTTGTGTTGTGTTTTGTTCTTTCTGCCTTGTCACGTGGCCAAACCATTGTATCTGTTGTTTCCTTATATATTCTATGGCGGGGGCTATTCCTAGCTTTTTTCTCAGTTCTTCATTTCTGATCTTATCTCTCAGACTGTTTCCTGTCATTCGTCTAACACATTTCATCTCTGACTACAATTCTTAACCTATTCAATTGTTTTGCTACAAGATGCCTCAGTAATACATTCGTTCATTAATTGTCAGATTAGTATTAACTATACTAGTTGATACATTAATCGGAATAATGAATGCTAGTTGCTACTGTGATAAGTTAAGTGAGATTTGCCCCATTCATAATTTGAGCACTACTTGATACAATAGAAAAATTACTCATGTTTTCTGCATTAATTGTTATGTTACAAGCTGCTACAATAATTGATAAATTATAAGCTGCTACAATAATTACTATATTGCAAGCTGCTACAATAATTGCTATATTACTAGCTGCTACAACAATTGCTATATTACTAGCTACTTCAATAATTGCTATATTACAAGCTGCTACAATAATTTCTATATTATAAGCTGCTACAATAATTTATATATTACAAGCTGCTACAATAATTACTATATTACTAGCTGCTACAATAATTTCTATATTACAAGCTGCTACAATAATTTTTATATTACAAGCTACTTCACTAATTGCTATATTACAAGCAGCTACAATAATTTCTATATTACAAGCTACTTCAATAATTGCAATATTACAAGCAGCTACAATAATTGCTATATTACAAGCAGCTACAATAATTGCTATATTACAAGCAGCTACAATAATTGCTATATTACAAGGTGCTACAATAATTGCAACACATAACTAATTCAAACACACTGCCAACCAAGACATACAAAAGAAAACAGAGAGAGTAGATCAATCTGCTAACTCATTAGGACTCAAAATAAATGCAGCGAAAAATGGCATGTTGAGAATTAATGCTTAAAGTTCAAAGAATGTGACATTCAAGTGAGTGGGAATAGAAATGGAAACTTTAAATACCCATGAAGCTTTATTTCATCAAATAGCTGTATTAAGAAAGAGATTTCTACAAGAATAGTAAATCCAGCTCAAGCATTCGATAGACTTAGAAGCATTTGGCTTTCAACTAGTCTCCATCTCAGCACGAAGCTGGGAATTTAAAAGTCTAATGTGAAATATATTCTCATTTGCAGCAGAAACGTGGAGAATGATCCATAAGATAGAAATCCGACTTAGAGGATTCGAAGTTCCCTGTCTCAAGAGGTCGGGATCAACACATCCCAGAAGATCAGACATTAACAAGGTAAAAGTAAAGGTAAAGTACGAGACATGAACCGGCGTCTTAGCTCGCGAGTTTACACCCATATGTCCTCGGCCGCCTATCCAGAAATGTTCGGAGATTTGTGGATAGTGTCGCCTCAAGCATCGAAACTCAGATGCGAAGCGACATTCCTCACCTTCCCAGGGTAATACCCTGTTACCCATTTCTGCCAACGGCTGGGTCGACGGTGGGGGTATTTTTTTTCCTTTCCAACCACAAGTACAACTCACACTGCTCCCAGCGGGAATCGAACACGGGTTGTCCGAACATTGGTAGTCCAGTCGGCTGGTTTACCAACTATGCTACCGAGGCCCAACAATTTTGATCAAGAAGTGAAAACAAGATGTTCAAAATGGCTAGGACATTTGTCTGTACAACAATTTTGATCAAGAAGTGAAAACAAGATGTTCAAAATGTCTAGGACATTTGTCTGTACAACAATTTTGATCAAGAAGTGAAAACAAGATATTCAAAATGTCTAGGACATTTGTCTGTACAACAATTTTTATCAAGAAGTGAAAACAAGATGTTCAAAATGGCTAGGACATTTGTCTGTACAACGGACCTCATGCTCTGTGTTGTGATTAATTTGTCTGCGTAATGAATATAGAGATTTAATTGCTAATCGACCCTGCCCTAGTACAGGGAGCCGAGATAACTCAGTCGTTAGTGAAGTGGACTACAAAGGACTATGGGTCGGGTTCGATCCTGATGAACGGCTTCTAGGCTCACCCAGCCTTAAATGGTTATCGGTTGTTTTTTTTGTTTGGGGGGGGGGGGGGGTAAAACGACACGGGTGTAATTCCGACGACATTAACCAAAAAATACATGTGCGAAAAAGTGTGTAAAACTTATGATCACTAACACCATATTCCCTATACGCGTCTTGGCGTGACGGGGGCTCTTTACTGTTACTTACTGTCCTAGTACTATGGTGATGGTCTTAAATATACATGGACAAATATACATGAATGATGTGACAACACACAACGCCAGTGTAGCAAATTTACAAGTGTACAATCTAATGATGCTGTTGTTTACTTTTTCTTGTATTCTCCAATCGTTTCTCGAGAGAAAGACATTGTTCTACTTCTCTCTTTCTCATAGCCTAATTCATTCTGTGACGTTGTAACGCTTCCGTCATCATATTACTTCATATAATTCGAAGTCTATTTTTATCCTCTTCTTATAGATCCATTTCTCTTCTTTGTCATCTTTTAAGGACCATCAGGTGAACGCCAACCTCCCCCCCCCCCCTTCCGATATATGCAATTAAATATATGGAGTCTCAAGGCAGTCTCTCAAGATTTTCACCACATTGTTTCGTATCTTTGTATACAGTTTAGCATTGCTTTATGCCGATTATTTCTTTTACAGTCCTGGTTCCTATTTTTTATTTTATTTCGCCCAGTTACTCACCAAACATCTAACTTCTGTAGTAACTAGTTTACGCATATTTCTTTTAATGAATAAAACAGATGATAAAACTTAATAACGATTACGTAAGTAATGTCTTCTCACCTCTTTTGCAGAAACTCAGGCGTAAATCGAAGATCACAGCTGCGACAGAACTTAACACTAATTTCTACACTACAACAGTATCACAAAGACGGCCTCAGCACGCCATTTAGGCAACACTCAACTCAGGCCTTCTCCTGCAGAGCTCACCTGGCTCAGCTCAGGCAGCCCCGGTTCTGAGAGGTTCCAGCGTCTGCAGGCTACAATGATTTACCGCTGGAAGCGAAACCTGCGTTTTGAAAGTTAGACACAGTTTTTACCTTTCACCCTGTACCGTAAACATTCTCTAACTTGAGTCTGTTGAAATAATATTATATATTATTTATTCAGTCACCTTCTTCTTCTTCTTGGGGTACTGTTTGACACATCCAGTCATTATTCTGGGTTACAACATTTTAGTCAGCACTACGCCAGTCCGTCTTAAATAAGGTAAAAGTAAAGTACTAGACATGAATGAAAGTACGCGTCTAAACACGCGAGCTTTCACCCATTTGTACTCGGTGGCCTATCCAGAAGTGTTCGGAGACTTCTGGATAGTGTCGCTTCAAGCATCGAGACTCTCGATGCGAGGCGGTATTCCTCACCATCCCAGAGAACTACCCTTGCACCCATTTCTGCCAGCTGCTGGGTCAACCGTTGGAGTATTTTTTTTTCCAACCACGATTACAACTCACACTGCTCCCAGCGGGAAATGAATAGGGGTTGTCCGAACGTCGGTAGTCCAGTCGGGTGGTTTTCCCAACTAGGCTAAAGAGGCCGTCTTTATTTCCTAGAAGAACATTCTGGTATCATTCTTCAGTAGCTGGATGAACTTCGGAGACTAGTCGGTCTAAAAAAATAAAATCCACCACTTCTGAGAATCGAACTTGGACCCTTTTGATCAAGAAGCGAGGGTACTAACCACTCAGCCACTTGAGCTGTTTATGATAGTTACATATTTAATTGTATTTATCTGCATGTGGACGTCCAAATTGAACAGACCACTTGACAAGAAGAGATCCAGAAACATTCAAAGAACTACAAAGAGTTGACCGCCAGAAAAAAAAAAAAGAATAAGGTAGGTCAAACACTATTTGACAGTGGTAATAGAAATAAATAGTTTGCCAGACTTGAGATATCTCACAAAGCATGTCTACTGAAAGTGTACTTTCGTCGTGTCAAACTGCAGGACGCCGAATATGATTTCTGCCACTAACTGCATAGATGATCAATGTTTAAGAAATAAAAGAGGATCGCATGTATATTAGACTATTATAAAACACGGGGTGCATGTATTGTTGGTTCTTTTGAAAGAAGGTTGTAGGTTATTTGGTTATTACAAAGAGAGTTGTAGATTACTTGGTTATTACAAAGAGAGTTGTAGATTACTTGGTTATTACCAAGAGAGTTGTATGCTACTTGGTTTACATAAAGTAAGCTTACTTGATTATTGTTAAAGATGGTCACAAGTTACTTGAAGGTGAAAGTAGAATAGCTCAGGCCAAAATAACATTTCAGAAAATGTAAAACATCTAATGCAACAAGTCTATGACAATAGAAGAAAGGGAGTTCTTCTGTGCTATATAGAACCAATTCCTTCCTTTGGAAGCGAATCATGGACAGCAGACAATCAAATGAAGAGACGATTAGAGGCCGCAGAGATGGGATTTCTCAGAAGAATGTTGAAAGTTCCCTGGACAACTGAGAGACCAATGAGGAAATTCTCAAAGAGGCCAGCACAAAAAGGGAGCTCCTAAAAAAAATAGAAAGAAACAATCACAATTATTCGGGCACATCATGCGAATATGAAAATTGGAATACTTGGTTACACCTGGGAAAATGCAGGGAAAGAGAGATCATCGTCGACAAAGGGAGAAGATACTAGATAGCTTGGTGTGATAGATGGCATGGAAAACGGACAACAACGGAAATGATACGATGCTCTGTAAATGGGGAAATTGTGGAAAGACATTATCGCCTACGTCAACCAGTATGACACATGATGATGATTATAAAAGAGAGGAGAAAATTATTGCGTTACTATTGAACTACTATAAAAGAGAGGAGAAAATTATTGCGTTACTATTGAACTACTATAAAAGAGAGGAGAAAATTATTGCGTTACTATTGAACTACTATAAAAGAGAGGAGAAAATTATTGCGTTACTATTGAACTACTATAAAAGAGAGGAGAAAATTATTGCGTTACTATTGAACTACTATAAAAGCGACAATACAATTTACTCGCGATCTAAGGCGTTATAGATGGAAGCAAATGGACACCAAAGTCAAGGAACTGGATTATGAAACTGTTTTCTTTCTGGTAACATTCATAGTATGGCCCTTTTCGTCTTGTCAGACGGTTTAGTGGCGGGCTATTGTGTATATTTTTGAGGTTTTGTTTTTGTCGAACAGCTTCTCTCGTGGCTAATTCTACCAATGTTTAACAAACACACACGGTCACAGAATGAACAAATCAGGCCCACTGGTCCTCAAGGTTTTCCATCCTTTTTCATGAGTCTTTTCGCTTCTAATTTTAGCCTTAGCACAGTCCTAAATGAATGTTATACCATTCGTTATACATGCTTTCCATGATGTGCGATCACTTGCCAGATGTTCACAGTCATTTTCACAGATGGAGAAGTCATTCAAATATGATTTACAGACATCTCTATATCGTAGATTATGTAACATTCATGAAGGTCTACAAAATAATCACCTGAACGAAGTAGTACCGGAAGTGAACCTTGCAAAGTTTGAGAAAAGAAATGTTAAAGGTAAAACCTGGGATAGTGCTTTGTGGGAGAAATACCGAGTTTCTCACTCGCTACAGAACCAGACAGTATTCTCTTTATTCTAAGACCAATAACAATATTGCAACGAAAACTGAAAACAGGTATTTCATTACATGAGTTATGATAATAACTGTGCTTAAAGTAAAAAAGATAAATTACCCCCGTCACACCAAGTGACGTATAGGGAATATGGTGTTAGTTACCATAAATTTTACAGACCTTCGGCGCATGATTTTTGGGGTAATGTGGTCGGTATTACGCCCGTGCCGCTTTACTTTCCCAGAAAAAAAATCCGGTGCTTATTAAAGGCTGGGTGAACCGGAAGCCGTCGGTTAAGGATCGAACCATACCTCTTGTCTTTTGTAGTCCAGTTCACTAACCACTGAGCTATCGCGGCTCCCAATAAGTGTGTATGCAGGATGTATATGTGCCGCCTAATTTATTATGAGATCAATAGTAGACAAAAAAGGAATTAAAGACAACGGTCACAAAATAAATAATTTGCGATATGCGGATGACAGTCTTAATAGCAGAGACAGAGAATGAACTACAAGAAATGATAGACATAATAGTAAAGGAAAGCAACAAGAAAGGTCTCATTCTTAATAGTAAAAACAGAAGTAATGGTTATATCGAAGAAACAATCACCACCATCATGCAGCATAAAAATAAACGAGACAAATCTGAAACAAGTGCAACGTTTGAAATACTTGGGCACAATAATAACATCAGATGGGAGATGCACCACAGAAATAAAAAGCAGAATAGCTCAGACCAAAATAGCATTTCAGAAAATGAAAAATATCTTATGCAACAAATCTATGTCAATAAAAATGAGAAAGAGAGTTCATCGGTGCTATATAGAACCAATTCTGATCTATGGAAGCGAATCATGGACAATAGAAAAACAAATGAAAAGACGATTAGAGGCCACAGAGATGGGATTTCTCAGAAGAATGTTGAAAGTTCCCTGGACAGCTAAAAAGACCAATGAGGAAGTTCTCAAAGTGGCCAACACAAATGGGAGCTCTTAAAAAACATCAGAAAGAAGCAATCAACATTTTTCGGGCACATCATGAGAAGAGGAAAGTTGGAATACTTGGTAACAACTGGCAAAATAAAAGGAAAGAGAGATCGCGGACGACAAAGAGAGAAAATACTGGATAGCTCGGTGTCATGGCATGGAAAACAGTCAACAACAGAATTGATACGATGCACTGTAGATTGTAGAGGGACATGATCACCTACGCCAACCGGTATGGCACATGATGATGATGAGTAGGCTAAAGGTGTATTGAAAGAAAAGCTGACCAAAAAAAAAGGAAAAGAGGACAATGCGAAGTGATGGAGAGAGAGAGAGAAAGAGGGAGAGAGAGAGAGAGAGAGAGAGAGAGAGAGAGAGGAGGGACGGGAGAAGGAAAAAAAAGGTGGAAGTATCATTGCCACATATATTTTCAAACTGGTACAAACCGGATTGAAGTGGGGCGGTGCAGGTAATATGGTTTCTTCTGTGCCTCTGTGTGTGTATTTTGGTTTCTTAGCAACAAGTACAAAATACCGGGACTTTCTTTAACAAGTTAATTATTGTTCTTGTACTTTAGTTTCCGTGTTTTTTTATGTGTAAAATTATATTTCCCAATTGTTATTTGTTCAGCTTTTGCATACACTTCACTTTTGTTGACAATGGCTCGTTTTGTGAAGGAAAGAAATAATAGAAATAAAGGAGGAAAAGACAACGACACAGTTGTTTAACTGTGAAACTTTAGTTATTGTGATCATTTATGTCTTTCAAGGAAAATAAATAACATAGGCATGTCTCTTCTGTTTTACATTCAAAATGATGTCTCATTTGTTTTACATTCAAAATGATGTCTCTTCTGTTTTACTTTCAAAATGATGCTTCTACTAATTTACATTCAAAACTATGCCTCTTCTGTTTTACATTCAAAATGATGTCTCTTCTGTTTTACATTCAAAATGATATCTCTTCTGTTTTACATTCAAAATGATGTCTCTTATGATTTACATTCAAAATGATGTCTCTTCTGTTTTACATTCAAAATGATGTCTCTTCTGTTTTACATTCAAAAATATGTCTCTTCTGTTTTACATTCAAAATGATGTCTCTTATGTTTTACATTCAAAATGATGTCTCTTATGATTTACATTCAAAATGATGTCTCTTCTGTTTTACATTCAAAATGATGTCTCTTCTGTTTTACATTCAAAATGATGTCTCTTCTGTTTTACATTCAAAATGATGTCTCTTCTGTTTTACATTCAAAATGATGTCTCTTCTGTTTTACATTCAAAATGATGTCTCTTCTGTTTTACATTCAAAATGATGTCTCTTCTGTTTTACATTCAAAATGATGTCTCTTATGATTTACATTTAAAATGATTAGAAGAGGCTGCATCCTAAAAGACTTTTATGGATAAAAATTGAATTTGGCGTCCCGGAAACTCTCAGATTTGCTGATCTTCAATCTGTTTGTACTGACAGAGGCTGCTACTACTACTACTACTACTGCTACTACCACTATTGGTACAATTATTACTACTACTACTGCTACTACTACTTCTGCTACTACTACTACTACTACTACTGCTACTACTGCTTCTGCTACTGCTACTACTACTACTACTACTACTGCTACTACTACTTCTACTACTACTGCTACTACTACTTCTGCTACTACTACTACTACTTCTGCTACTGCTACTACTACTACTACTACTTCTGCTACTACTACTTCTGCTACTACTACTACTACTACTACTACTTCTGCTGCTGCTACTACTACTTCTGCTACTACTACTACTACTTCTGCTACTACTACTACTACTACTACTTCTGCTACTACTACTACTACTACTACTACTACTTCTGCTACTACTACTACTACTACTACTGCTACTTCTGCTACTACTACTACTATTACTACTTCTACTACTACTACTACTACTTCTGCTACTAATACTACTACTACTTCTGCTACTACTACTACAACTTCTGCTACTACTACTACTACCTCTGCTACTACTACTACTACTTCTGCTACTGCTACTACTACTTCTGCTACTACTACTACTACTTCTGCTACTACTACTGCTACTACTACTTCTGCTACTACTACTACTACTACTGCTACTACTACTTCTGCTGCTACTACTACTACTACTACTACTGCTACTACTACTACTGCTACTACTACTTCTGCTACTACTACTACTACTACTACTACTACTGCTACTACTACTTCTGCTACTACTACTACTACTACTACAACTACTATTACTATTAATCTGTTATGCGCGTTTAAAACTAAAATATCACATATACATAAATATTGACTTTAACTTACCACTTCAAATGAGCGATAAAAGAAAATAAGAAATCGGATAACCAGCTACTTCTAAAGATTTAATAGGGAAGGCAAACCCAGTCTCAAAAGATATTTGAAGTCTAGCAGGAAAATAAAAATTTAGCAAATTTAATTCATGGTCAATTGTAGACGAATGTACACTAGAACCTGGAAATCGTCGTCATCGTCGGTCGTATGTCCTTTATAGAAGGTTGCATTCACCACAGCACGTCCGAAAAAAAAAATCTTTGTCTCTAGCCAGGTCTCCCACTCCTTCTGTTGTCATGTTCAAGGTATCTTGATGTCGTGACACCTCCTTCTTCTCAGTCTGCCCCTGATGCGTCGCCCAGGAGGATTGCCTCCAATTATTGTTCTTTCCAGCCCCGCTGTGACTTTTGACGTGGCCATATTATTTTAAGTTCCTCTGTAGAATGCTGTTTACAGACAAGTTCTTTGTTATGTTTAAATCTTTTAATATTGTCTTCAGTGCTCTTTTTCATTATCCAAAGTTTTTTTTAAGGATTTTGAAAACAAGAGCAGAAAATACAGAGGGGAGAAAATGAAGGATGATGTGATAACTGATGGCTAAGGTAACTTCAGACTATAACCTGGCATTGACGCCCATTTTCATGAACTTTCAGAACTTAGACCATGCTACTTAACTCAACAAATGTTTTACTATAAAATGTAGCTTTGCAAGTATTCTAACACCAAGCTAAGGCAGAAGAAGAAATTAAAAATCCTAACATGTACATTACGTTGCGATTGCCCTATAATTTTCCACCATACCTGCCGTTTTCTGTCTTTTTTATATTTTAAAATTCTATGATATTTGTTTTTGATCCATCAGCTTTTGGATTTCTTCCTTCAATCAATGCCGTATAATATGGTGGGACTTTTTTTTACTTCGGAGGAGCCGCGATAGCTCAGTAGTTAGTGAACTGGACTACAAAGGACAAGGGGTAGGGTTCGATCCCAACCGACGGCTTCCGGGTTCACCCAGCCTTTAATGGGTACCATATTTTTTTCTGGGAAAGTGAAGCGGCATGGGCGTAATACCGACCACATTACCCTAAAAATCATGTGCCGATGGTCTGTAAAATTTATGGTTACTAACACCATATTCCCTATACGCCACTTGGCGTGACGGGGGTACTTTTCTTTTTTTTTAACTTCGGGCTACAACTAGGAAAGTGGAGGTCATGACACAACGAGGGACTGTGCCTCCAAATATTGCAGCCAAGTCATTGTTCGCTTCAACGAGAGCTTATATAGTTTACTTGTCATTGAAAGGAAACATAACAATGATACAACGAGGGACTGTGCTCTGCCTCCAAATATTGCAGCCAAGTCATTGTTCGCTTCAACGAGAGCTTATATAGTTTACTTGTCATTGAAAGGAAACATAACAATGATACAACGAGGGACTGTGCCTCCAAATATTGCAGCCAAGTCATTGTTCGCTTCAACGAGAGCTTATATAGTTTACTTGTCATTGAAAGGAAACATAAAAATGATACAACGAGGGACTGTGCTCTGCCTCCAAATATTGCAGCCAAGTCATTGTTCGCTTCAACGAGAGCTTATATAGTTTACTTGTCATTGAAAGGAAACATAACAATGATACAACGAGGGACTGTGCCTCCAAATATTGCAGCCAAGTCATTGTTCGCTTCAACGAGAGCTTATATAGTTTACTTGTCATTGAAAGCAAACATAACAATGATACAACGAGGGACTGTGCCTCCAAATATTGCAGCCAAGTCATTGTTCGCTTCAACGAGAGCTTATATAGTTTACTTGTCATTGAAAGCAAACATAACAATGATACAACGAGGGACTGTGCTCTGCCTCCAAATATTGCAGCCAAGTCATTGTTCGCTTCAACGAGAGCTTATATAGTTTACTTGTCATTGAAAGCAAACATAACAATGATACAACGAGGGACTGTGCCTCCAAATATTGCAGCCAAGTCATTGTTCGCTTCAACGAGAGCTTATATAGTTTACTTGTCATTGAAAGCAAACATAACAATGATACAACGAGGGACTGTGCCTCCAAATATTGCAGCCAAGTCATTGTTTGCTTCAACGAGAGCTTATATAGTTTACTTGTCATTGAAAGCAAACATAACAATGATACAACGAGGGACTGTGCCTCCAAATATTGCAGCCAAGTCATTGTTTGCTTCAACGAGAGCTTATATAGTTTACTTGTCATTGAAAGCAAACATAACAATGATACAACGAGGGACTGTGCCTCCAAATATTGCAGCCAAGTCATTGTTTGCTTCAACGAGAGCTTATATAGTTTACTTGTCATTGAAAGCAAACATAACAATGATACACTTCCTAGAATTAAGAAAATTGAGGTTAACTGCACTTTTATCCCTAGTGCATTAAATTCACCCTAGAGGTCAGTGGATCAGGACGTGACGGTCTGTTTGATTTTAATTGACTTTCTCTCTCTCTCTCTCTCTCTCTCTCTCTCTCTCTCTCTCTGCGATCAGGACTCAATCAGAGTAGGATTTCAGACTCTCACATGAAGTCAGCTGTCAGGTTAAGTGTGTTGATCGCCCCACAGACAGAGCATCACAATTAGAGTCTGCCATATCCTCTCTGATTGAACACCCGTTAAAACGTTGCACTGTGTTCTGCGCCAGTGGCCCAGTGTATCCGATTTCAGCCAGCATTTTATTCAGGTTTGCATTCCTTAGCCTTTGATTGTCCCCAATCTTCCTGCAAGGCAGCAGATGATATTTTCTGTAGGGGGATTCTGCCCTTAGATGGTCTGCCCTCCCAGGTTTACGAGCACCATCTGCCCGAGTCACTAGAGGTGACTAACACAGACATGCACACACAAAGATATGAGATGTGACAAACACAGACATGCACACAACGATACGAGGCATGACTAACACTGACACACATCAAGATATATGACACATGACTAACATAAACATGCACATAAAGATATGAGATATGACTGACATAGACATGCACACACAAAGATATGACACATGCCTAACATAGACATGCACACAAAGATATGAGATATGACCAACTTAGACATTCACACACAAATATATGAGATGTGACTAACATAGCCATGCACACACAAATTGACTTTAAGGAGAAGTTTGCCGCTACTAGTAGTTACGTAATTAGTTCCTCTCTGGCCGAATTGCCATATAGGACAGACATCTTATCTCTCCATGCCTGACGATTTCCATGTCTTGTTTTAAATATAAGACCATCATTGATGTCTCTTTATTCATTCTTCTTCTTACAGAAGTCATGATTTATGGTTCATTAACAGCGGATGTTATAGGATGGAGCAGACGATCAGCCGTCCATATCAAGCATGAAGGGAACAACGTTCTCCATCATCAACCAGAGTAAGAATTTATCAAATTGGACAAACGACAGAGACACGCAAATAAAAACTGTGGAGACATCACTTGGACCTTCAAATAAATCCAAACTTTGACTTGGCTAGAAAACAGGATAGCAAAAACAAAACTTCTCGAAAGGAGAGCGATATATTTAGTGAGAGGAGAGTAGTAGACAGAAGACAAGGAAAGAAGATAGTTTAGTGTCATTTTCTGTTATTTGTATCACAGATGTTTGTTTTCATCTGCGAGTGACATTTTAGTTATTATCTTGGACATTTTACAACATTGATGGATGGAGCTGTTCTCAGCCTAGCACATTCTACTCATTCTGAAAATTGATATTTTATGGAAGTGGTTTCAATTTGTGACACCAGACACAAAGCAGACATTTCTTTTTAGCACAAGTCATATTTATGTATGAGTGATATTTTAGTAGAAGTCATATTTATGTATGAGTGATGTTTTAGTACAAGTCATATTTATGTATGAGTGATATTTTAGTAGAAGTCAAATTTATGTATGAGTTATATTTTAGCACAAGTCATATTTATGTATGAGTGATGTTTTAGTACAAGTCATATTTATATATGAGTGATATTTTAGTAGAAGTCATATTTATATATGAGTGATATTTTAGTACAAGTCATATTTATATATGAGTGATATTTTAGTAGAAGTCATATTTATATATGAGCGGTATTTTAGTAGAAGTCATATTTATGTATGAGTGATATTTTAGTACAAGTCATATTTATATATGAGTGATATTTTAGTAGAAGTCATATTTATATATGAGTGATATTTTAGTAGAAGTCATATTTATATATGAGTGATATTTTAGTAGAAGTCATATTTATATATGAGTGATACTTTAGTAGAAGTCATATTTATATATGAGTGATATTTTAGTAGAAGTCATATTTATATATGAGTGATACTTTAGTAGAAGTCATATTTATATATGAGTGATATTTTAGTGGAAGCCATATTTATATATGAGTGATATTTTAGTAGAAGTCATATTTATGTATGAGTGATATTTTAGTAGAAGTCATATTTATATATGAGTGATATTTTAGTAGAAGTCATATTTATGTATGAGTGATATTTTAGTAGAGGTCATATTTATATATGAATGATATTTTAGTAGAAGTCATATTTATGTATGAGTGATATTTTATTATTTGATACTCGTAACAGATAGATCAAGGACAGGCAAATCTGAGAGTTTCGGGGAGTGCAATATTCAGTTTTTAACCCAAAAAATTGTTAAACTTAAAGATACAACCACCTGTAATCACTTTGATTGGATAATATAAGTTGCTTGTGTTAATTTGTCTTCCTGGAAGACATAAATGATCAAATAAACTGAAGTATCAGTGACAAATAACTTTGTTTTTGCAGTTGTCTCTTGCATTTCTTATGTGGACGATCATTAGAAAGAACCCTTGGTCTTCTGTTAATTGTTTTTACGTACTATTTTGAATAAAATAGTTTGTGATTTGTGATAGCTCCATTGCTGAAATGTTTTATTAGATTTACTTCACCGTTCTATGGCTAACTAAAGCAAGTAGAGGAATTCAAGTACCTAGGAAGTCTAATGACAAACGATAATTCTCAAACGGCAGAGATAGAATCAAGATGCAACAAAGCTTGTCAAATCATTGGACAGTTATCACCACTATTGTCCAACATGGAAATAACTGGTGGCAAAACGAGCACTATACAATACAATCTTCATCCCAACGTTGTGCTACCAATGCCAGACCTGGACCCTTGATGCAAGAACAATAAGAAAAATAACATCTACAGAGATGAAATGTGTTAGACAAATGACAGGAAACAGTCTGAGAGATAAGATCAGAAATGAAGAACTGAGAAAAAAGCTAGGAATAGCCCCAGCCATAGAATATATAAGGAAACAACAGATAAAATTGTTTGGCCACGTGACAAGGCAGAAAGAACAAAACACAACACAACGAGCTTTCAACAAACGTTGTGAGAACACCAGACCCAAGGGTCGACCACGAAAAAGATGGATCGATGGAATATTAGAAGCACTAGGAAACATAACATCAGCAGAGGCGAACAGAAGAGCAAAAGGCCGCAAATTATATCTCCCCTCGACGCTGAAAGGCAAATGAGGAAGGAAAGAAGATGAAGAAGAAGTTCTATGGCTATTCTTATTTTGTGAAATTTATTAGTTTTGTCTTCATGACCAGTCTCGAAGACAACATACTCAAAGCGTGCGACCTGTAGGAACCAGTGTGAAAAAGAAAAGTGATCTTAGGCTATTTAGAGAAACTATATACCAAGTAAAGTATTGGACCTTCGGCTTTCAAGAGAAATTAAAGACCAAAATTTAGGTATAAGATCTTCGACTTTTTAGAGAAATCGAAGACCATAGAATACTATAAGATCTTCAGCTATCAAAAGAAATTAAAGACCAAAGTTAACTATAAGCTCTTTGACTCTCTAGAGAAAGTAAAGACCAAAGTAAATTATAAGATCTTCGATCTATAGAGAAAATAATGACCAAAGTAAAGTATAAGATCTTCGATCTACGATCTTCGACACTCTAGAGGATATATTGACCCCAGTAAAGTATACGATCTTCGGCTATCTAGATAAACTAAAGACCAAAATAAACTATAATATCTTCAACTATGAAAAGAAACTAAAGACCAGAGTAAACTATAATATCTTCAACTATGAAAAGAAACTAAAGACCAGAGTAAACTATAATATCTTCAACTATGAAAAGAAACTAAAGACCAGAGTAAACTATAATATCTTCAACTATGAAAAGAAACTAAAGACCAGAGTAAAAGATCTTCGATTCTCTGGAGAAAGTAAAGTAAAGACACAGCAAGTATAAGCAGCCGTGGTTGCCGAGTGGTTAGTACATTCGCAGTTGACCAGAAAGCCCGTGTTCATTACCTAGATATGGGGATTTTATTTTTTCGGACTCATACGAATTTAGAACTCACTAAAGTCTGAAATTATGTACGAGTCTTTTTTTATTGTGGAAAGTATAGCGGCCTGACTTCATGCCGGCCACATAACTCATAAAATGTGATATTAATTATTTTAGGCATGTTGGCGCTGTCACGATGTGCTGACTATCAAGTGGATAGTATTGTAAGTCTTGCTGTCCAGGAACTAAAAAAAAAAGAGTCTAAACTATTATTCCTTTGAAATGAGATTTGTAAATTATGCTTTTTTGCTTAATCTTCTAGCATTTTTTCAGGTGATGTTTGTAAAGTATTTAAGAAGAAAATAAAATGTAATCTGGACACTGCATACAAGTTCTTAAATACCCCTTGTTATTTTAATCTATACAGTTTAGAAACATACATAAAAGTTATGGTTATAAATAGCTCATTACTCAAACATGTCTTCCCCTCGATCTGGCCTCGCTGAAACGTTGTTATCTCTTCTTCGCGGACTGTTGTCTCTATATAACCAGCGAATTTTTAATTGACAACAATGTGATGTGTTTCACGTTCTGAGCTGACTGTTAATTATTTCAAACGTTGAAGGTTAGTAGATGGAAAGTTGATTAACGTTATTTGTCTTCATTCGTTTCATCATCATCAGGATGTGATTGTTTTCACATGGAAGGTTGATTACCAAATTGTGTTGCCTTGCTCTGACGTGGGTCGCGTTGGCGTTGAAGTAGTGCTTTCAAAACGTTGTGAGATGTACCAACTTTCTAATATCCGTGGATGGCATGGGTCAGCTCAAACGGTCTATTCCCTGAAATCGAATTATTTCAGAGGAAGAGATATGCTTACAGCACTTGGAATAAATGACAAATAATCAACAACAGAAAAAAAACAAAGAATAATGTATGGACTAGAGCAGGATCGAACCCGTACTCAGTGGCACAATTCGATCATACCTCGGAACATATATTGCTCTCTGTTTGTTTTTATCTGTTGTTGATTATTTGCCATTTTTTCTGAGTGCTGTAAACATACCTCTTCCTCTGAAATGATTCGCTGATTATTGCCTCTGAATTTCCCTCTATAATCTTCTTCTTCTTCTTTCCTTCCTCATCTGCCTTTCAGCGTCGAGGGGAGATATAATTTGCGGTCTTTTGCTCTTCTGTTCGCCTCTGCTGCTGTTATGTTTCCTAGTGCTTCTAATATTCCATCGACCCTCTATAATAATGTTCATTTATTATCATTTGTCTTTTATTCCCTGAAACATCCGTGGATGGGATGAGTCAGCTCGAACGGTCTCTCCCCACGAAACCTCAGAACTGACTGCGTACAACGAAATAGATGTTTTAGAATAAAGTCATATTTTTTGGTTTTAAAGTCTAATCAGCAGAGATAGACTCAAGATGCAACAAAGCTTGACAAGTCAATGGACAGTTATCACCACTATTGTCCAACAAGGAAACAACTCTAAAAGCAAAACGGGCCTTTATAATACAATCTTCATCCCAACGTTGTGCTACCAATACCAGTCCTAGGCCCCAGATGCAAGAACAATAAGAAAAATAACCTCTTCTGAGATTAAATGTGTCAGACGAATGTCAGGAAACAGCTTGAGAGATAAGATCAGAAATGAAGAACTGAGAAAAACGCTAGAAATAACTCCCGCCAAAGAATATATAAAGAAACAACAGATAAAATTGTTTGGCCACGTAACAGGGCACACAAATCAAAACACAACAAGCCTTCAATAAACGTTGCGAGGATACCAGACCAAAGGGCAGACCACGAAAAAGGTTGACGGAATATTAAAAACACTAGGAAACAACAGCAACAGAGGCGAACAGATGAGCAAAAGACAGCAAATGTATCTCCCCTCAACGCTGAAAGGCAAATGAGGAAGGAAAGAAGAAGAAATCTAATCAGCAACATTTGTGCCTTTTTTATTGTTCCATCTGCTCTTGCCTTAAAGCATCGTAGGAAAGAAAGAGCAATGTATTATATATATAAGAAGTAACGAGCCCCGTCACGCCAAGTGGCGTATAGGGAATATGGTGTTAGTGACCATAATTTGTATAGACCTTCGGCACATGATTTTTTAGGTAATGAGGTCGGTATTACGCCCGTGCCGCTTTACTTTCTCAGAAAAAAATCCGGTACCCATCTATGGCTGGGTAAACCCGGAAGTCTAAATTTAGTATCGAACCCGCCCACTTGTCTTTTGTAGTCCAGTTCACTAACCACTGAGCTATCACGGCTCCCCAATGTATTATAGAATCTAATGTTTACAGATATATTGTTTGTTCATTTAGTTGCACTCCTTTTAGATATAGTGTCGTACAGTGGGCATAACTGGACGCTGTTAAGAAAGAAGTATTTTGATTGTGGTTCTTGCATATCTCTTTTACTCCGTCTATCCATCTCCTACTTGGTCGCCCTTTTTCTTTCTGTTCTGATGTTTTGTGTCAGAAAACTTAGACGTTGTATAGTCTAAGTTCATTCTTATCAAGTGTTTATATATATATAAATATATCATCATCATCAAGTGCCGGGCCTAGTGGCGTAGGTGATCATGCCTCTCCACAACTTTCGATCTCGGCAGCTATTTATCATTTCTGTTGTTGACCTTCTGCCAAGCCATTCTCTTAAGCTGTCTGTTATTTTTTCTCTTTGCTTCCCTCTATCTCTTCGTCCCTCAATTTTTCCAATTGTTACAATATATTCCAGTTGTTCTCTTCTCATTACATGGCCAAAAAATGATGATTGTCTCTTCCTAACATTGGAAATTAGCTCTCTTTTTGCTTTGACCTCTTTCAGAACCTCTTCATTGCTCTTATATTTATATATATATATATATATATATATATATATACATATATATAAATATATGTTTCAGGCACCATTTAATTCCAACCGTTTCTCTAGTTTTAACATTAAATATTTGATCTATCTTAGTTTTGTTTCTTATCTTTCATTAGCACCTCATTTTGTTAGCTATGATCTTGATGTCAGTGTTTTGTTCAATGGACAAATTTGACATTGATAACTTAAGGTTAACTCTTTAATCTCTTTCGCTCTTCCCTTCCTCTTGTTCTCCTTCGGGTATCTAAGGAGATACAAAGTTATGGCTCTCGTCCTTCTGGAGGCTTCACTCATTGCCAGTTATAATTGTTGCAGCGTTTCTTTGATGTTGTCTATCCATCGTAATCTGGACCTGCCTCTTGCTCTCCTCCCTTCGGCTCCTTTGGTTCATACTTTGAATGGTAGGGAGTCACACAGCAAACATTCTAGAAGGATAAGTCAATTCATTTGTTTATTTCTGCGTGTAGTTTAGGATTGGTTTAACTCTTTAATGCCCATAATTATTTTGCTGCTTTGAAAAAAAAATGCTCTCACTTGGAATTAAAGGTAAAGGTAAAGGTAAAGGTAAAGGTAAATGTAAAGGTAAAGGTAAAAGTAAAGGTAAAGTACAAGACTTCAACTGACGTCTTAGCACGCGCGTTTCCACCCATATGTCCTCGACCGTCTATCCAGAAGTGTTTGGAGACTTCTGGATAGTGTCGCTTCAAGCATCGAAACTCACGACGCGAGGCGGCATTCCTCGCCTTCCAACACTACTACCCTGGTACCCATTTCTGTAAATGGCTGGGTCGACCGAGGAGGTATTTTTTATTCCAACTTCCGCACAATTCAACACAACTCACTCTGCTTACAGCTGGAATCGAAAACAGGTTGTCCGAACGTCGGTAGCCCAGACGAGTGGTTATCCCAAATAGGCTACCGAGGCCCCCACTTGGAATTATGAACTAGCTAATGCCATTATTATGGGAGCCACGATAGCTCAGTGGTTAGTGAACAGGACTACAAAGGACAAGAGGTAGGGTTCTATCCTAACCGACGGCTTCCGGGTTCACCCAACCTTTAATGGGTACCGGATTTTTTTCTGGGAAAGTGAAGCGGCACGGGCGTAATACCGACCACATTACCCTAAAAATCATGTGGCGAAGGTCTGTAAAATTTATGGCCACTAACACCATTTTACCTACACGCCACTTGGCGTGACGGGGGTACTTTACTTTTTTTTTTAATGCCATTATTTAACTACACAAATAGTTTGTGAACTTAACAAACGTTCTCCCGCATTCGCTCTCCACACATTAACGCATTGTTGTCTTGTCTCAGTGAACTGTTTGTGAATACCGGCCATGTTTATTATTTATCTGCTGTGGTCTAATCTAACTGACATCACAAATCAAAGTTGTTCTAATGTAAGACAACTGGCAAAGTCTACTTCTGTAATCTACATGTATAATCTAACTTAGGCTGTCCTAATGGTGGTTATTTATTCTACTAACTATAGTGGACTCTGCTCAACCGCTGGTTAAATGCGAAAAGCAAGAACTTAAGATCCTAACAGAGCTCGGATTTAATTTGTGTCCAGCTTAAATAGCACGGTTCCTCTTGTATTTCAGAAATGAGTCAAAGTACTACTCTAGGCATTAGTGAACCGTCGGACGATCTCTGATACTTTCTAAGGATATTGTCATATCTGAGACAGTCAATAACCAACGGGATTGTTGCATTGTTTAGTCCATTATATTGCTAATGAATCTTGTGATTTCATATTCAACCTGATTTTCTTTCTTTGCGTACAGACGTATGCTGTTGCTAGTTATTTACAGTGAACATTTGTTTGTTGAAGGGATTTCTTTCTGGGTTTTTTTTCAATTGCCTGACTTGAGGCATGCATCCTGCCGTTTCTACTGTCAAATCTTGGTGGTTTTTTCCGTGTGCAGCTTGAACATCCTCCCAGACATCCAGTACTCAACACATCCATGACTTCAGTGCAGTAGCAATTTCACTGCTGGCACTCGGCTCACTAACCATCACTGCAACTCTTTAAGTAGAGAACTCAATTATTCTTTTCGACGCTGTAAGAACACCAACAACAAACTGTGTTAACAAAAAAAAAAATCCTGTCAATAAAAATGAAAATGTAATCTGACAACATGCCCAGGGAATCCACTCAGGTCATTGAAAAGCCTGTTAAAATACCAATAAAAATGAAAATGTAATCTGACAACATGCCCAGGGAATCCACTCAGGTCATTGAAAAGCCTGTTAAAAATACCAATAAAAATGAAAATGTAATCTGACAACATGCCCAGGGAATCCACTCAGGTCATTGAAAAGCCTGTTAAAATACCAATAAAAATGAAAATGTAATCTGACAACATGCCCAGGGAATCCACTCAGGTCATTGAAAAGCCTGTTAAAAATACCAATAAAAATGAAAATGTAATCTGACAACATGCCCAGGGAATCCACTCAGGTCATTGAAAAGCCTGTTAAAAATACCAATACAAATGAAAATGTAATCTGACAACATGCCCAGGGAATCCACTCAGGTCATTGAAAAGCCTGTTAAAAATACCAATACAAATGAAAATGTAATCTGACAACATGCCCAGGGAATCCACTCAGGTCATTGAAAAGCCTGTTAAAAATACCAATACAAATGAAAATGTAATCTGACAACATGCCCAGGGAATCCACTCAGGTCATTGAAAAGCCTGTTAAAAATGCCAATACAAATCCTAGTAGGAGGGACATAGTATATCAAGAGGACGTTTACTTAAGAGAAGGAAAACTGAATACAATCCAGTGTACGAATAATCTATACTTATGTTTCATAGATTATACCAAAGCTTTTGACAAAGTAAAGCACCAAGAAATAATCAAACTTTTAGAAAGCATAAACGTAGACAGCAAAGATCGAACAATAATAAAGAACATGTACTTGCAAAAAACAGCAGCCATAAGAACTGGAAACCAATTGGGAATGTTTCAACAAATAAAACAGGGTGTTCGGTAAGGTTGTATGATGTCACCAGATTTGCTTAATATGTATAGTGAGATTATTTTAAGATTCATAAAGGGCATGCTTGCAATAATAATTGGAGGTCATAATATAAATAATCTAAGGTATGCTGATGATACAGTCTTAATCGATAAGAGTGAAAATGAGTTACACAAGAAATGTTAGACATTATAGTAAAAGAAAGCAAAAATAAAGGACTCAGCCTTAATAGCAAAAAGGCAGAAGTAGTGGTAACAACAAAGAAAAAAACATCACCTCAGTGCAAAATAAATACAAGTGGAACAATATTAAAACAGGTAAATGAATTTAAATATTTGGGAACTTTGTTAACCTCAGATGGAAGATGTACAAAAGAGGTGAGATGCAGAATGGCTTAGGCAAAAGCAGCTTTCCAAAAAATGAGGAAGATACTGTGCAATACATTTTTGACAATAGAAACAAGAAAATGAGTTCTTAAATGTTATGTAGAGCCAGTCTTAACATATGGATGTAAATCATGGACAATAGGGCAACAGACAAGAAAATCACTGGAGTCTGTAGAAATGTGGGTTTACAGAAGAATGTTGAGAATACCATGGACAGCTAAGAAGAGTAATGAAAATGTTCTGAAAGAGGTCAAAGCATAAAGAGAGCTAATATCCAATATGGTTGGTTGGTTGGATGCGTTCGCCTGATGACTAAAGTATTCTAGAGTAAAGTAGTAGACTAGAATATTCCTCTTCATAATCCGCCCTTACAAGGACGTAGTGGACGTGTCTGCGTTGTGTTGTGGTTTGCAGTATAACTGTTATATTTGCGCCTTTCGGCCCAACACATCCGACTTCAGCACAACATTTGTGAGTACCGGGTTGTCTTCCCTCTTCGATCCCTGCACTCTTGGCTAGACTAGACAGGTTAGTCTGTTACTGAAGGCACCGCGGAGAGGTGGAGCAGGGTCTGGATGGTTTGGGTTCACCGATCCTGGCGCAAGCCATCAGCTGTGGGTCGCTGACAACTTCCAGCTCTGGTGCTATCCAATATTAGGAAGAAACCATCATCATTTTTTGGCCATGTAATGAGAAGAGAACAACTGGAATATATTGTAACAGCTGAAAAAAACTGAGGGAAAAAGAGATAGAGGGAAGCATAAAGAAAAAAATACCAGACAGCTTAAGAGAATGGCTTGACAGAAGGTCAACAACAGAAATGATAAATAAATGTCGAGATCGAATGTTGTGGAGAGACATGCTCGCTGGGGCCAGCAGGCCCGGTACTTGATGCTGATGATGATACGAATTATTCGTTAATGTAGCAGATTGCTCTCGAAAGGAAGGCAATATTCGGTACAAACAGCTGCTTGTTTCCGCTAGCGTTTGGCTTCTCGTGGGAAGGCGCTGTGCCAATGAGTACGGGTTTGATCCTGCTTCTGACCATATATTGTTCTTTGTGTTTTTTGTTGTTGTTGTTGTTGTTGATTATTTGTCATTTTTGTCCGAGTGCTGTAAACATATAGGACTTGTTGTTGCTTTGTAAAATGGTCAAGGAGAACCACGCGCAAGGAAGGAAATCTCGAACAATGGCGCACTGAATATATTGCTTCATATGGTGTGTACAACAATACAACACAACGCTCTGGAAAACATAACAAATAATAAATAAGAATTTTACAATAACTTTATATATTGGGAGATACATCCAAATTGGAAGAAATGTTGATCTCTAAAACCGAAAACAGTACAACGTCATATGTTAACGTGCTTAAGTATCATCATCATCATCATCATCATCATCGAGTGCCGTCTCCGCAACGAAGGTTGGCTACCATGGAGCGCCATTCTGCTCTGTCTCTTGCTTTGATGGTGCAGGTTGTCATAGGCTGGTTTGTCCATCTTTTGATGTTACTCGTCCATGTTAGTCTTAGTCTGCCTCTGTCTCTTTTATCTTGTATATTCCCCTCCAAGATTACTTTTAGTAGACTGCTGTGTCTTTTAACATGGCCCAAAAATCGCATTTGTCTTGTTTGAATTGTGTTTAGTAGTTCTCTTTTCATTTTTAGTTGTTTTAAGACTTCATCATTTGTTTTCTTTTCTTTCCATCCAATTCTACCTATTCTTCTATATATCCACATTTCAAAAGCTTCAATTCTGTGTTCTGTTTTCTTAAGTCTGCTTAAATAAGCTATAAATATGTACCTGACTCACAGAGTTATGATACATACAAACAGTTATTAAGTGCTCAGATAAAATTATATGAAAGTACTGAGACCTAGTAGCGTCGGTTATCAAAGATATGACAACTCTTAAAGCATTTGTGATATCGAGAAGTTGACTTTTAATTTTATCAAGTATATGTGCGTGTGTTTATGACAATCGTTATCTATCTTATTCGAATGCCTTTCATAGATGCATTAATACTTTTCTATTAGTTATTTTTCGTATTCTAATCAACAGTGTGATAACAGCTATGGTTCTTCTAATACACATCATTCACTATCTATTGCAATCACATTTACACCAGTTACACGGCGTTTCTTAATTAACTGCTATGATGGGGACTACAGCTACCTTTCATTGTTTGGGAGTTGAAATAGTAATTCGGATGATTCCACTGGCATGGGTGGTTGAGCGATTATGGATTTAAATTCATTTGCAGTTATACCGGGGCCTTCCATAACCTTAACCATTCTTAATTAAGCCTAATCCCTGGCTGTAATGACCGACCTAGCAGTTTTTTTTTTAAGGGGTGAGGTGTGTAGATCAATTTTACGTTCAGTTTCTTCATTATCATTATTATCATCCGCATGTTCACCATCATTTTTATCATCTACAGCATCATCAACTTTATCAACATCATCAAGTACCGGGGATCCTAGCGTAGGTGATCATGTCTCTCCACAACTTTCGATCACGACAGTTATTTATCATTTCTGCTGTTGACCTTCTGCCAAGTCATTCTCTTAAGCTGTCTGGTATCTTTTCTCTTTGCTTCCCTCTATCTCTTCGTCCCTCAATTTTCCCAGTCAACATCAACTTCATATGTATCCATTATCGTTATCATTTTCTTATTCATTAATCATCATCTTCTTCAATACCATCATCTTCCTTAATATCATCTTGATCAGCATTATCATCTTCATCTTCTCTAGCATATTAACTGATTGCGTTGTTCTGTTCTTCCAACCTTGGGGCCCAGGTGATCTATTCCTATCATGCGTTTCTTTCGCTCTGTTTCTCTAGTATTTGGTATGTCCACAGAGTTGTCTGACTTAGGTATGCCGTCACACCTAACTAAAAATCTCTTCCTACTATGGTTTGTTTCAAGTTTTCATTCTAGTAGTTCGATTATTCGATCGCATTAACATGTTCTGTTTAGTTCCATGTGATCGCATTATAATTATCATCTACATCATCATCATCATCATAATCATCTTCACATCAACATCATGTGTCGAGATTTTGCAGCTTCATCGATAATTTTATCAGAACTTTCAGTTTTTGCGAAGCCCTACTTCAATCTTTGTAATGACCTGCTTCAGTCTTTGCAATTAAATACATTCTTAAGTTTTTGTAATGATCTATTTCAGTCTTTTAATGACCTACTTCAGTTTTTTTTTTTTTAATTATTGAGTTATTAGCGGGTCATCATCATTGCACTCCGAACATGTCCATAGTTGTTCAGATCCCCTCATCAGCAAGACTCGAAGTGTCCAGCGACTAACGACTCCAGTTCTGTGTTGGGTGATTAGTCTTCTTACACGCCCACCAAGTTTCTCGTTTCCGGCTGTGCCCATCTTAACTCCCATCTCTTTCATCCGAAGGAGTGACGTGGACACATGGTTGTCGAAGCCCTCTGCCCTTCCCACTTCCCGGAGGACATTGATGATGCCCACCCGATCCACTGGTTGACCGTCCTCAACAATAGCGCTTCTAGCCAATCTGTATGCTCTTTCATTTCCCATACTCCCCGGCATGTATAGTACTGCAGTTTTTGAAATTACATACTTCAGTTTTTGTAATAACTTTCTTCAGCCTTTGTAATGATTTACTTCATTTTTTGTAATGAGTTACTTCAGTCTTTGTAATAACCTATTTCAGTCTAAATATATATATATGTTAATTCAGAGCAATGAAAATTCTTTGCATTGTAGTTACTTACTCCAGGATTTGTAATCTTTCGTCCTCCGCTTTCTGGCATTCAAATATCTTTTTTTCTCTAACTTGTCCAGGCATTTTTCTCTAAATCAGCCCATCAGAAAATCATCTTTAAGCCTAACGGCAGATAAAAATACTAGTGTGGTTAGTCTTTTGAAACAGTTTCTCTTCTCACAAAATTGAAGCTATTCTCTTTTAGTTTCTTCAATAACCGTTATTCAATATTTTATATCTTTGCTGTCTGGAGAGTTATGTTGAGCAAACTTTGAAATAGCTTATTGGCATTCTAAAAACGTGGTCTGTTCTTGACGTAATTTACCAAAACAGTTTTATCTGTATTTTTTTAAATTAAAATATTATTGATTGATTAATTATGATGACAAATAGACATTGTATCTCTTCTTGCAAAGCTATAGTTGTTATGTTCTCTTTATTTGACAACGAAGGTTTCATATCGTCATTACTTAGAATCATCTTTCTGAACAACGAAGTTTTCAAATCGTCATTACTTAGAACCAACTCTCTAAACAACGAAGGTTTCATATCGTCATTACTTAGAACCAACTCTCTGAACTACGAAGGTTTCATATCGTCATTACTTAGAACCAACTCTCTAAACAACGAAGGTTTCATATCGTCATTACTTAGAACCAACTCTCTAAACAACGAAGGTTTCATATCGTCATTACTTAGAACCAACTCTCTAAACAACGAAGGTTTCATATCGTCATTACTTAAAACCAACTCTCTAAACAACGAAGGTTTCATATCGTCATTACTTAGAACCAACTCTCTAAACAACGAAGGTTTCATATCGTCATTACTTAGAACCAACTCTCTAAACAACGAAGGTTTCATATCGTCATTACTTAGAACCAACTCTCTAAACAACGAAGGTTTCATATCGTCATTACTTAGAACCAACTCTCTAAACAACGAAGGTTTCATATCGTCATTACCTAGAACCAACTCTCTAAACAACGAAGGTTTCATATCGTCATTACTTAGAATCAACTCTCTAAACAACGAAGGTTTCATATCGTCATTACTTAGAACCAACTCTTTGAGCAACGAAGGTTTCATATCGTCATTACTTAGAACCAACTCTCTAAACAACGAAGGTTTCATATCGTCATTACTTAGAACCAACTCTCTAAACAACGAAGGTTTCATATCGTCATTACTTAGAACCAACTCTCTAAACAACGAAGGTTTCATATCGTCATTACTTAGAACCAACTCTCTAAACAACGAAGGTTTCATATCGTCATTACTTAGAACCAACTCTCTAAACAACGAAGGTTTCATATCGTCATTACTTAGAACCAACTCTCTAAACAACGAAGGTTTCATATCGTCATTACTTAGAACCAACTCTTTGAGCAACGAAGGTTTCATATTGTCATTACTTAGAACCAACTCTTTGAGCAACGAAGGTTTCATATCGTCATTACTTAGAACCAACTTTCTGGACAACGAAGGTTTCATATCGTCACTACTTAGAACCAACTCTCTGGACAACGAAGGTTTCATATCGTCATTACTTAGAACCAACTCTCTAAACAACGAAGGTTTCATATCGTCATTACTTAGAACCAACTCTTTGAGCAACGAAGGTTTCATATCGTCATTACTTAGAACCAACTTTCTGGACAACGAAGGTTTCATATCGTCATTACTTAGAACCAACTCTCTAAACAACGAAGGTTTCATATCGTCATTACTTAGAACCAACTCTCTAAACAACGAAGGTTTCATATCGTCATTACTTAGAACCAACTCTCTAAACAACGAAGGTTTCATATCGTCATTACCTAGAACCAACTCTCTAAACAACGAAGGTTTCATATCGTCATTACCTAGAACCAACTCTCTAAACAACGAAGGTTTCATATCGTCATTACTTAGAACCAACTCTCTAAACAACGAAGGTTTCATATCGTCATTACTTAGAACCAACTCTCTAAACAACGAAGGTTTCATATCGTCATTACTTAGAACCAACTCTTTGAGCAACGAAGGTTTCATATCGTCATTACTTAGAACCAACTCTCTAAACAACGAAGGTTTCATATCGTCATTACTTAGAACCAACTCTCTGAACAACGAAGGTTTCATATCGTCATTACTTAGAACCAACTCTCTAAACAACGAAGGTTTCATATCGTCATTACTTAGAACCAACTCTCTAAACAACGAAGGTTTCATATCGTCATTACTTAGAACCAACTCTCTAAACAACGAAGGTTTCATATCGTCATTACTTAGAACCAACTCTCTAAACAACGAAGGTTTCATATCGTCATTACTTAGAACCAACTCTCTGGACAACGAAGGTTTCATATCGTCATTACTTAGAACCAACTCTCTAAACAACGAAGGTTTCATATCGTCATTACTTAGAACCAACTCTCTGGACAACGAAGGTTTCATATCGTCATTACTTAGAACCAACTTTCTGAACAACGAAGGTTTCATATCGTTATTACTTAGAACCAACTCTTTGAGCAACGAAGGTTTCATATCGTTATTACTTAGAACCAACTCTTTGAGCAACGAAGGTTTCATATCGTCATTACTTAGAACCAACTCTCTGGACAACGAAGGTTTCATATCGTCATTACTTAGAACCAACTTTCTGAACAACGAAGGTTTCATATCGTCATTACTTAGAACCAACTCTTTGAGCAACGAAGGTTTCATATCGTCATTACTTAGAACCAACTCTTTGAGCAACGAAGGTTTCATATCGTCATTACTTAGAACCAACTCTTTGAGCAACGAAGGTTTCATATCGTCATTACTTAGAACCAACTCTTTGAGCAACGAAGGTTTCATATCGTCATTACTTAGAACCAACTCTCTGAACAACGAAGGTTTCATATCGTCATTACTTAGAACCAACTCTCTAAACAACGAAGGTTTCATATCGTCATTACTTAGAACCAACTCTTTGAGCAACGAAGGTTTCATATCGTCACTACTTAGAACCAACTTTCTGAACAACGAAGGTTTCATATCGTCACTACTTAGAACCAACTCTCTGGACAACGAAGGTTTCATATCGTCATTACTTAGAACCAACTTTCTGAACAACGAAGGTTTCATATCGGCACTACTTAGAATCATCTTTCTGGACAACGAAGGTTTCATATCGTCATTACTTAGAACCAACTTTCTGGACAACGAAGGTTTCATATCGTCACTACTTAGAACCAACTCTCTGGACAACGAAGGTTTCATATCGTCACTACTTAGAATCAACTTTCTGAACAACGAAGGTTTCATATCGTCTTTACTTAGAATCATCTTTCTGAACAACGAAGGTTTCATATCGTCATTACTTAGAACCAACTCTCTGAACAACGAAGGTTTCATATCGTCATTACTTAGAACCAACTCTCTAAACAACGAAGGTTTCATATCGTCATTACTTAGAACCAACTCTCTAAACAACGAAGGTTTCATATCGTCATTACTTAGAACCAACTTTCTGAACAACGAAGGTTTCATATCGTCATTACTTAGAATCAACTATCCAAACAACGAAGGTTTCATATCGTCATTACTTAGTATCAACTCTCTGAACAACGAAGGTTTCATATCGTCATTACTTAGAACCAACTCTCTGAACAACGAAGGTTTCATATCGTCATTACTTAGAACCAACTCTCTAAACAACGAAGGTTTCATATCGTCATTACTTAGAACCAACTCTCTAAACAACGAAGGTTTCATATCGTCATTACTTAGAACCAACTCTCTAAACAACGAAGGTTTCATATCGTCATTACTTAGAATCAACTCTCTAAACAACGAAGGTTTCATATCGTCATTACCTAGAACCAACTCTCTAAACAACGAAGGTTTCATATCGTCATTACTTAGAACCAACTCTCTAAACAACGAAGGTTTCATATCGTCATTACTTAGAACCAACTCTCTGAACAACGAAGGTTTCATATCGTCATTACTTAGAACCAACTCTCTAAACAACGAAGGTTTTATATCGTCATTACTTAGAACCAACTCTCTAAACAACGAAGGTTTCATATCGTCATTACTTAGAACCAACTCTCTAAACAACGAAGGTTTCATATCGTCATTACTTAGAACCAACTCTCTAAACAACGAAGGTTTCATATCGTCATTACCTAGAACCAACTCTCTAAACAACGAAGGTTTCATATCGTCATTACTTAGAATCAACTCTCTAAACAACGAAGGTTTCATATCGTCATTACCTAGAACCAACTCTCTAAACAACGAAGGTTTCATATCGTCATTACTTAGAACCAACTCTCTAAACAACGAAGGTTTCATATCGTCATTACTTAGAACCAACTCTCTGAACAACGAAGGTTTCATATCGTCATTACTTAGAACCAACTCTCTAAACAACGAAGGTTTTATATCGTCATTACTTAGAACCAACTCTCTAAACAACGAAGGTTTCATATCGTCATTACTTAGAATCAACTTTCTGAACAACGAAGGTTTCATATCGTCATTACTTAGAACCAACTCTCTAAACAACGAAGGTTTCATATCGTCATTACTTAGAACCAACTCTCTAAACAACGAAGGTTTCATATCGTCATTACTTAGAACCAACTCTCTAAACAACGAAGGTTTCATATCGTCATTACTTAGAACCAACTCTCTAAACAACGAAGGTTTCATATCGTCATTACTTAGAACCAACTCTCTAAACAACGAAGGTTTCATATCGTCATTACTTAGAACCAACTCTCTGAACAACGAAGGTTTTATATCGTCATTACTTAGAACCAACTCTCTAAACAACGAAGGTTTTATATCGTCATTACTTAGAACCAACTCTCTAAACAACGAAGGTTTCATATCGTCATTACCTAGAACCAACTCTCTAAACAACGAAGGTTTCATATCGTCATTACTTAGAACCAACTTTCTGAACAACGAAGGTTTCATATCGTTATTACTTGGAACCAACTTGCTGGAATTTTCTCTTGTCACTCGAAATGGAAGTGAAAAAAATGAAAGAAATAAAAAAAAATATAAGTGAAAATGATCTGCCGGTGGATAGGAGAACCTATCTCTAGTTCCATGTGGAAGTCTGTGTTATAACTGTGCTGCCTATAGTTCTGGTTCAGTATAAATATAAATAACTTTAACTGCTAGCACTGATGATGATGCTGGTCTCATTTATAGAGAAGACGAGACTTTGTGCTTTCTAATTTACCTACCAAACCGTACATTATTGACTTTTTTCCGGAAATGACCACACACTATGTGTTTTTCTGTTTTGAAACCGAGCAAAACTGTCCACGCTCGTCCAAGGAGTAACAATTGTGTTTCTATTGTAGTGACTCTGATGTCATCTAGTGGCCGTCCATAATACTTTCTTGGATATGCTGGTCAGAGTGTGGCTAGTTCCCTAAGGCCCAAAGTAATTGGCGTTCGTTCTTACAAGAGAAAAATGCCCGTGGAAGGAAAACTTTAGGTTAATCTGTTATGTTATGTTGTGTTATGTTATGTTATGTTATGTTGTGTTATGTTATGTTGTGCTATGATCATAATCGCTACACACCAGAAGAATCCATAGGTGCTACGAGTTTTCCCATGAAATATCGAGAATCTGCGATGAGAATCATGACCCACGCGCACAAACTCCGTGGCACGGTCTGGAATCGATTGGTGCAGGTAGATTTTTTTTTTGTCGCACATATTGCCCGGTGAACGTCACTGGAGTCTGTAGAAATGTGGTTTTACAGAAGAATGTTGAGAATACCATGGACAGCTAAGAAGAGTAATGAAAACGTTCTGAAAGAGGTCAAAGCAAAAAGAGAGCTAATTTCCAATATTAGGAAGAAACAATCATCATTTTTTGACCATGTAATGAGAAGAGAACAGCTGAAATATATTGTGACAAGTGGGAGAATTGAGATAGAGGGAAGCAAAGAGAAAAAATACCAGACAGCTTAAGAGAATGACTTGGCAGAAGGTCAATAACAGAAATGATAAATAACTGTCGAGATTGAAAGTTGTGGAGAGACATGATCACCTACGCCAGCAGGCCCGGCACATGATGATGATATTGCCCGGACAGCGGCTATTATTTATAGCCTAAACTTTTTTTTCAATTTTTAACATCCCACAGTCCATTAACGTGTGAGAGTGTACACGGGACCTCCTGCTTATCGCCTCCAATAGAGAGAGCTCGACATCTCATCTCACTACCCGGAGACCAGGGGTGAGTTTATGACATGAATAAACCACAGGCTCAAATTTCTTTATTTTTGAAAGAAAAAAATAAATAAAAAAAAAATAAAATAAAAAAATAAAAAATTTCACTAGTGCAATTAAACCCGAGACCTTCCTGTCCAGAGGCGTGGGTCAAACCTCTAGACCACCCAGCTTCCAAACCTATATGTGTTTATGAATTTGTGTGTGAAATCATCATCATTTGCCATACCGATTGGCGTAAGCGATCATGTCCTTCCACAATCTTCTATCTACAGTGCATCGTATCAGTTCTGTTGTTGACTGTTTTTCCATGCCATGACACCAAGCTATCCAGTATTTTCTCTCTTTGTCGTCCGCGATCTTTCTTTCCTTCTACTTTGCCATTTGTAACCAAGTATTCCAATTTTCCTCTTTCTAATGATGTGCCCGAAAAATGTTGATTGTTTTTTTCTGATGTTTTTTTTAGGAGTGTGAAATATATGTGTGCATTTTTTGCATTTCTCTCTCAAATAATAGGTATTGTCTCAATTCTCTTTCGTTTCAGATGGCTTTGTACGAAACGTCCATTATTTGGAAAATAAATATTGGTATTCAAGTTCTAGGTAACGTATTTTATTATTTTATTTAACTTATTTATTGTTATTTTTATGTAAATTAATATGATTGATATAATAACAGGTTCATCGGGTGAAAGCAACGGGTTGTCCTTTCTTGGAATGTGTGCAAAATGATTCAAATTTTGATTATGAAAAATAAATATATTTGTTTAATGTAGTAGTGTCTCTCGCAACTCAACGCTAAAACGCATAATGCCATTGCAGAAATGTGCAAACATGCTACCACAGATGGGCCTATCGTGTTGACATTGTTCCACTTAAGTTCGACAACTCCAAAGACAACAGGTCGGGTTCAGCCATGATGTAATGGTTCAGATTCACACAGCCTTAAATGGGTATCGAATATTTTTATTGGAAAGGAAAGCGGCACGGGCGTAATACCGACTACGTTACCTTAAAAGATAATGTGCCAAAGGTCTATAAACATATAAGGGTATATGTAGTCGGGCGGTACATTGTTAAATGTCCTTGGACAGATGGGTGTTCATGAGCGAGTCAGTTGACTGGATAACAGCTTCAATCCATTGGATATTGAGATAATACACGGTGGGATTAATAAAGGAAGTTAGGGGCAAGTAATCCAAAGAAAACAAAAGAGAATGGATGACCAATTCCCCCCCCCCCACACACACACACACCCACACACACACACACATTCATCGATTAAAAGATAGATTTTTATTTTTATTTTAGGAGGTGGGAGAGAAAATTGAAGAGAGAGAGAGAGATAGAGAAAGATAGAGAGAGATAGAGAGAGATAGAGAGAGACAGAGAGAGATAGAGAGAGATATATAGAGAAGGGTGAACAATCTTACTCTGCTGACGAAAACGTACAATGCTCAATAATCGCGTGACAGGAATTATTAGTGTACACACAATGCACTACTGGCTATTGGAAAGGTCCAGAGGAATGGATAATGTAATCTCTTGTTATACTTGCTATGGACGCTACTGCGTGAAACCAAACATGGAGTGCAAAGGTAAACTTTCTACCTGTCTCTGGCTCCTATTTTGAAATCATGTTAACCCGAAAACATCGCACACAAATGGGTGTAGCCGCAAGACGACGAAGTTAGTTTTCCTTCTCCTAGACTCCCTTATCTACAAAGGCCGTACAAAGAAGTTGCTTCTGTCCGGGAGATACGTTCATCGTTGACACTGTTGGTCCACAGACGTTTCAACGCAAAAGGAGATGAGAGACAAAGATGATGGCGTTGTGAAGACTGTTGCCCCAGTTACACTAAAGTTAAAATGAGATTCGTGGATGATAAGCTGCCCCAGTTACACTAAAGTTAAAATGAGATTCGTGGATGATAAGCTGCCCCAGTTACACTAAAGTTAAAATGAGATTCGTGGATGATAAGCTGCCCCAGTTACACTAAAGTTAAAATGAGATTCGTGGATGATAAGCTGCCCCAGTTACACTAATGTTAAAATGAGATTCGTGGATGATAAGCTGCCCCAGTTACACTAATGTTAAAATGAGATTCGCGGATGATAAGCTGCCCCAGTTACACTAATGTTAAAATGAGATTCGTGGATTATAAGCTGCCCCAGTTACACTAAAGTTAAAATGAGATTCGTGGATGATAAGCTGCCCCAGTTACACTAATGTTAAAATGAGATTCGTGGATGATAAGCTGCCCCAGTTACACTAATGTTAAAATGAGATTCGTGGATGATAAGCTGCCCCAGTTACACTAATGTTAAAATGAGATTCGTGAATGATAAGCTGTTAACTGTCTCTGTTGCAGGTTTTATAAATAGATGAGCCATAGCCATCTGTAGGGAACAGGTAAATATTTGCAATGCTGAGGTAAAGCTGGTAGCAAGGAGCCAGTAGTTGGGTGTGATAAACACTCCAAGGTATGGCGACAGCTTTACAAGGAAGGAAAACAACACAATTGTACTTCACCGTTTGTTGTCGTTGTCCCTGTATTCTGAAGAAGGCCACAGGCCGAAACGTCAGTATTGTGTTGTGTTCCTTCCTTGTAAAGCTGTCACCATACTTTGGAGTGCTTATCACACCCCACTACTGGCTCCATAGCCATCTGTAGATTTACGAAAGCCAAAGGGCAGAAAATAAAACCGGACAGCCTAGCACCAAACGTCATGTGTTGAACTACACGAGATATAGAGGCTGACTTCACTCTACCCACAGCCAAACGTGATATGTTTAACAACACGAGATATAGAGGCTGACTTCACTCTACCCACAGCCAAACGTCATGTGTTGAACTACACGAAGATATAGAGGCTGACTTCACTCTACCCACAGCCAAACGTCATGTGTTGAACTACACGAGATATAGAGGCTGACTTCACTCTACACACAGCCAAACGCCATGTGTTGAACTACACGAGATATAGAGGCTGACTTCACTCTACCCACAGCCAAACGTCATGTGTTGAACTACACGAGATATAGAGGCTGACTTCACTCTACCCACAGCCATCCTTGCTCACAAAGCTGAGAACGTCAAGATAGTTGGTCGTAATTCCCTCTCAGGCCGCAAGCATAATAAGTACATCTATAACTGGTCCCTAGAGGAAAGTTGGAATACTTGGTTACAACTGGCAAAATAAAAGGAAAGAGAGATCGCGGACGACAAAGAGAGAAAATACTGGATAGCTTGGTGTCATGGCATGGAAAACAGTCAACAACAGAACTGATACGATGCACTGTAGATAGAAGATTGTGGAGGGACATGATCACCTACGCCAACCGGTATGGCACATGATGATGATGATAACTGGTCCTGGACCCTAGATGCAAGAACAATAAGAAAATAACCTCTACAGAGATGAAATGTGTTAGACAAATGACAGGAAACAGTCTGAGAGATAAGATCAGAAATGAAGAACTGAGAAAAAAGCTGGGAATAGCCCCCGCCGTAGAATATATAAAGAAACAACAGATAAAATGGTTTGGCCACGTGACAAGGCAGAAAGAACAAGACACAACACAACGAGCCTTCAACAAACGTTGTGAGAACATCAGACCCAGAGGTCGACCACGAAAAAGATGGGTCGATGGAATATTAGAAGCACTAGGAAACATAACAGCAGCAGAGGCGAATAGAAGAGCAAATGATCATAAAATAATATATCCCCTCGACGCTGAAAGGTAAATGACGAAGAAAAGAAGAAGTAGAAGATAACTGGTCATGGATGAGCCATATTGTTTGCATTAGCTGGATTTTTCAATTCTTCTAGATTTGGTATGACTAGACAAGATGGTCTAAGATACGACTGTTATCAATAATTATATTATCACAAGACTAAGAGATTACATCTGAACCAGTATAATGAAAATTAGAAGAAGAGACAAATAACAAATCAATTTAATTGTGGAGGGAAAGTTTCAAGGCGAAAGATCAGCGAATAATTTCAGGGGAAGAGGTATATTTGCAACAAGGGCGAAGACAGACAGAAATATATTAAATATATAAGGGTATATGTAGTCTTCTCATATCTAAATTTTTATATGTATATGTAGTCATAAATATATGTGTGTGTTTTTTTTCTTTGTTCCTGCTGAAGGCCTATTGGGCCGAAACGTCGTTTAGTCTGTGTCGTCCACTTATCACGTAAAGCTTCTATTTTTTAATTTTTCCTTATGTTTGCAACACTCGGAAAAAAAGATCACAAATAGTCAACAACACAAAAAAAAACAAATAACAGTAAATGGTCCGAAGATGGGCTTCAGTACAGATTTATGGACTGAAGACCCTCTATTGTTCTTTGTTTATGTCTTCTGTTGTTGATTATTTGTGATTTTTGTCCAAGTGTTTAAACATACATCTTCCCTTGAAATGATTCGCATTATGAAAATTACAACGCCGTAAATGTTTGGCGTGTCTGTAAATAATTCGTCGGAATTAATATATTGTAAGAGTGGGATCTTTGTGGTTTTAACGGTTGACAACAGAGTAACAGAATGTACTATAGCTCGTTTCAAATTATGTGCCCAACTTCAAAACGCTATTACTCTCTAACCGTTTGTTAAAAACTTTTGAAATTTTCCAAATGTTATTAGAATGCAAAAGACCCTTTAAATGTATATTTAACAAATATCTTGCAGCTGCAGTTTTCTTAAAGCGGCGATATTTCTTTGATGTTTGTCAAAATTGTAAATTGTGAAGCCCTATAAGAATAGAATTTACCGTAGTTGCTGGTCTATGATTAATTTTCACTAGGTAAAGGCGTGGCCGTAATGGGGAAATAACCTAATAAGACAAAACACCAGGAGAATTATTGTCTGCTCAGTTCGAGGACGGCTTCGCCGCTGAATGAACGGAAATGGAACACACAATGCCTCGTGTTTTCTACAAGTGTCTAATTGTGTCAGAAAGCCCACGTGGAATGCGTGCAAAAACGTCAATTGTACCGTGTATGGATTTTTAATCGCTATTTTTAACTTAAAATACTGTAAACATTAAGTTTTGACTACATCAATGGGTCGTTATAAATTTATATGAATCAAATAAACAACAATAATAACCAAATGTTTTTTTTTTATGAAATTAATTCCCTGTTGGGTTCTAATCATTATAACTTTACATGCAAATTTTGAAAAAATTACAAAAAGAGATTAAAAAGATATCGATTTTAAAAGTTGGGCACATTATTTGAAACGAGCTATAGGTCCCTCACCGAGACAGATCAACTCTTCCTGAATGGGGACGGACGTTTTGATACGCTGGTCGACCGCAATGTCTGACACTTAATAACAAAGAGCGTCTGATTTAGTCTAGACATTTGCTCTGTCTTCCGCTCGAAACGACGATCGACAGAGAGACAGGAGACATAGAAACAGACAGACAGACATGTAGATAGACAGGTAGATAGACAGACATAGGGACAGGGAGACAGACAGACGGACAGACAGACAGACAGATAGGTAGATAGGCAGACATACCGACAGACAGAAAGACAGAGATACGGATGGACGTACGGACGGAGGGACAAACAGACGGACAGACGGACAGACAGATAGATAGACTGACAGATAGATAGACTGACAGACATATAGACAGACGGACAGACAGACATACAGACAAACAGACAGACGGACAGACAGACAGACAGACAGACAGACAGACAGACAGATAGAGAGACAGACAGACAGACAGACATACAGACAGACAGATAGATAGATAGATAGATAGATAGATAGATAGATAGATAGATAGATAGATAGATAGATAGATAGATAGATAGATAGATAGATAGATAGATAGACTAGATAGATAGATAGATAGATAGATAGATAGATAGATAGATAGATAGATAGATAGATAGATAGATAGATAGATAGATAGATAGATAGATAGATAGATAGATAGATAGATAGATAGATAGATAGATAGATAGATAGATAGATAGATAGATAGATAGATAGATAGATAGATATATAGATAGATAGATAGATAGATAGATAGATAGATAGATAGATAGATAGATAGATAGATAGATAGATAGATAGATAGATAGATAGATAGATAGATAGATAGATAGATAGATAGATAGATAGATAGATAGATAGATAGATAGATAGATAGATAGATAGATAGATAGATAGATAGATAGATAGATAGATAGATAGATAGATAGATAGATAGATAGATAGATAGATATAGTATCATATAGTGAAACAAAATATGTAAAATATTTCCTTCCATTTTCCACAGCATTAATAATTTGTTTGACCGGCTTTGGGTCCAACTATCTGGTATTCCATAAAAGTGTAATATATGAAAGATATGCTGGGCTTTGGAAATATTGTGAAGACTTCCAATCGTTGACATGCTGGGACCTTACTGATCGCTCACGTATATTTCAACTATATAAAGAAGGTAAGTTATTGTATAGCTTTTATACATAAGCAAAGCTACGAAATGCAAGGCGAGTGAGGAATATAGTAAAAGAAAAGTAAAGTACCCCCGTCACGCCAAGTGTCGTATAGGGAAATATGTTGTGTTGACCCTAAATTTTACAGACCTTCAGCACATGATTTTTGGGGTAATGTGATCGGTATTACGCCCGTGCTGCTTTACTTTCCCAGAAAAAAATCCGGTACCCATTTAAGGCTGGGTGAACCCGAAAGCCGTCGGTTGGGATCGAACCCTACCCCTTGTTCTTTGTAGTCCAGTTCACTAACCACTGAGCTATCGCGGCTCTAGTGAGGAATATTGTAAGTAAAAGAAAGTAAAGAGCCCGTGTCGCACCAAGTGGCGTACAGGGAATATGGTGTTAGTGACTATAAATTGTACAGACCTTCAAAGCATGGTTTTTGGGATAATGTGGTCGGTATTACGCCCGTGCCGCTTTACTTTCCCAGAAAAAAATCCGGTACTCATTTAAGGCTGGGTGAACCCGGAAGCCGTCGATAAAGATCGAACTCGACCTCTTGTCCTTTGTAGGAATATGGTGTCAATGACCATAAGTTTTATAGACCTTCAGCACATGATTTTTGGGTAATATGAACAGTATTACGCCCGTGCTGATTTACTTTCCCAGAAAAATAATCCGGCTTCTATTTAATGTTGGGTGAACCCGGAAGCCATCGATCAGGATCGAATCCAACCTCTTGTCCTTTGTAGTCCAGTTCACTAACCACTGAAGGTTCAGAGCATATGCGACAATAAATGCTACAGAATGTCCAACATTAGAAGTAAAATGCTACTTTGAGATGAAAATAAACATATATGAAGATATATAGAATAAAACATGAACAAGGGTTACTTCACAATTTCTTGACATTTATCATCACCATCATCATGGAGTGCCATCTCCGCAACGAAGGTTGGCTACCATGGAACGCCATTCTGCTCTGTCTCTTGCTTTGATGGTGCAGGTTGTCATAGGTTGACTTGTCCTTCTTTTGATGTTACTCGTCCATGTTAGTCTTGGTCTGCCTCTGCCTCTATTACCTTGTATTTTTCCCTCCAGCATTACTTTTAGTAGGCTGTTTTGTCTTTTAACATGCTCTAAAAATCGCATTTGTCTTGTTTGAATTGTGTTTAGTAGTTCTCTTTTCATTTTAGTTGTTTTAAGACTACAGAGTTTGTTTCCTTTTCCTTCAATCGAATTCTACCTATTCTTCTATATATCCACATTTCAAAGGCTTCAATTCTCTATTCTGTTTTCTTGTCTAATGTCCATGTTTCTGCACCATATAGAAATGTTGAGAAGATATACTATTTTGCTATTTTTAGTTTAAGCCCTGGTGTTATTTATTGGTGTTATACCTGGTTTCTGTATCTGGTCTAAGTTATGACCATGCGAGGTGAAATCTGATGGTTTGAAATCGCCAATCAACTACTAATATTTCAATATTACTTCAGTAATCAAGAAATGACTATGGTTATATGTTGGTCATGTAATGGTGAGAGATAATAACTGAATAACAAAGCAGCCCCTCATGTGGGAAACAGCAGGTTAGAGGAAAAGAGGCCGACCCAGAGAGAACATTAATCAGAGAGGTAAGAGCAGCAGCAATCGGCTCCCTCAATGAGATAGCGTTGCTTGCACAGAATAGAGACGAATGACGAGATTTGATAAAAGATCTTTATAAGGATTGAAAACTATCTATCTATCTATTGACCTTTCGAGCCGTAACCGGCCCATAGGGCGTAGACCAAGATACACCTTCTCCTATATGGATTTTTTTGTTCTAGCAGTTTTCTTTTAAAGATATTTTATCAAATCTCGCCATCTGTCTCTGTTCTGTGCAAGCAGTTCTATCTCATTGAGGGAGCCGACTCCTGCTGCTCTTGCCTCTCTCATCAATGTTCTTCTCAGTGTCTCCCTGGGTCTTCCTCTTTTTCTTTTACCTGTTGTTTCCCATATGAGGGCTTGCTTTGCTATTCGGTTATTATCTCTTCTCATCACATGTCCAACGTATGACCATCGTCTTTTCTTTATTACTGAAGATATTAGTGGTTGATTGGCGATTTCTCTAATTTCCTCATTTGTTTTGAATTCGTTCCATGCTATACCAAGTATTTTCCTTAGACATTTATTTTCAAATGCGTTCAACTTTGTTTCTATATCTCTTGTTGTTTTCCAGCTTTCACACGCATACGTAAGGGTTGATAGTACATTTGATTTGAATAGCCTAAGTTTTGTGTTTGTGCTGATAAGTTTTGATTTCCACAACTTTTCAAGGCTTCTGAAAGACATTGCTGCTTTAGCTATTCTGATTTTAATTTCTTTGCTCGTATCCCCTTCTCGATCAATGTGACTTCCAAGATAGATAAAGTGATCGATCTCTTCTACTGGTTTGTTTTCCATGTATATTTTGTCACCTGTTGGAATTAAACTAGTCATGACTTTAGTCTTTTCATGATTGATCTCAAGCCCAATTTTGCTGGCTATTGATGATAGTTCATTTGTGTTTTCCTGCATCGTTTTTATCTGACTGCTGATGAGGACTATGTCATCAGCAAAGTCGAGGTCCTCCAAATGGTCTCCTTGTATCCATTCGATGCCTTTATTACCAGTGCAGCATTTCTTCATTATGAAGTCCATAACAATTCCAAATAACAAGGGCGATAAAATACATCCTTGTTTAACCCCAGTTTCTATTGGGAAACATTCGCTCAGTCCTTCCTCTGTTCGAACTGCACATGTGTAACCATCATACATGTCTTTGATAATATTTATGATTTTTGATGGTAAACCATATTGCTTCAGAATTTTCCACAAAGAATCTCTATGAATACTATCAAATGCTTTTTTGAAGTCGATGAAGTTAAGTACAAAAGGTTTTTGCTTTTCAATGTGTTCCTCCAATATAAGTCGTAGAGTGAAAATGTGGTCAATACAGCTTCTCCCTTTTCTAAACCCAGCCTGTTCTTCACGCATTACTGTATCTATTGAATCCTGTATTCTATTTAGGATGATTTTGCAGAATAACTTTGAGGCAACTGACAAAAGTGTCACGCCTCTCCTGTTGTTACAATCTCTAAGATTGCCCTTTTTTGGGATCTTAACAATGATTCCTTTTTTCCATTTATGAGGCGTCTTCTCTGTTTTCCAAATGATGTTGAACATTTTTTGGAGATGTATTAGATTATGGCTATCAATTGCCTTGAGGATCTCAGCTGTTAACTTATCCTCTCCAGCAGCCTTGTTATTGGTCATAAGCTTTAAGGTGGTTTCTATTTCACTCAAGGTGAAGTCATCTAAATTTACATTTAATTCTGCTGCTGGTGTTTCAGTTTCAAAATCTATTAAACTGTGGGGTAGTGGACGGTTAAGAATTTCTTTGAAGTGTTCCGCCCAACGGGCTTTTATGTCTGCGCTTGTTGTTAGCATTGATCCAGATTTGTCTAGAATTGGTGTTCCACTGGATGTATAGGTGTTTGTCAGCATCTTTTGCACAGTATAAAGAGTTCTGCTGTCTCCTGTAATTGCAGCTGTTTCTGCTTTCACTGCCAAATTGTCTATATAAGCTCTTGTATCTCTTCTTGCTGAACTTTTCACTTTGTTGTCTAATTCTTTGTATGTTGCTTTTGCCAGAACCTTTCCAAGATCTGTCTTTACATTAGTCATGGCTCTCTTCGCTTCTCTTCTTTCTTTGATGTATTTCCACGTGGTGTCTGAGATCCAAGCTCGTTTTTCCATTTTCTTCAGTCCAGCACTTGCTTCTGCTGCTGTCATTAGTATTTTGCTCTGTGAGTCCCACATCTCATTGATATCTAAGTCTATTTCACCGAGTGCTGTATAACAATTACTTAGCTCTATGTTAAACTTTTCCTTTATGGCTTCATCTTTCAGTTTATGACTATCAATTTTATGTGTAATTGACCTCTTCTGTTGGTTTCTAAATTTTAATCTTATTTTCCCAATGCACAGGTTGTGGTCACTATTAACATCAGCACCTCTGTAAGCTCTTACATCTATTAATGATGATCTGAATTGTTGTTTAATACATAGGTGGTCAATTTGATTGGAGGTTCTATCATCAGGAGATATCCATGTTGTTTTGTGAATATTTTTGTGTGGAAATAATGTCCCACCTATAACTAAATTTTCTATTAAACATAATTCTATTAATCTTTCTCCATTCTGACTTGTTGTATTACAGCCTTCTCTCCCCATCACATGTTCCACTCCTGCGTTATCTTGTCCTACTTTGGCGTTGAAGTCTCCCATTACAATTAAAAGATCGTGTTTTGGTATTTTGTTTATAAGTTGTTGCAGTTGGTTATAAAAATCGTCCTTAACTTCATCATCAGCTTCGTTAGTAGGCGCATAACATTGAATAATTGAAAGTCTTCCATGTTTTGTTTTGTATCGTGTTCGTATCAGACGGCTATTTACCGGTTCCCATTCTAATAAACTTCTTGCAGCTATGTCTGTCATCATTATGCCTACTTCTTCACGGTGTTTTCCATCTTCCCTTCCAGAAAAAAACTACTATTTTATTATCAACAGATCTCCTACCTGTTCCAAGCCAGCGCATTTCGCTTAATCCTAAAATATCTAGATCGTATCTATCCATCTCGCTCGCGACCTGTGCATGTTTCGTCGGAGCGGCCATTGTTCGAACATTCCAGAATCCTATTTTTGTTGTTGTTTTAGGGCCGAAAAAACTATCACAACTATCTACTGCTAATTTACACATTCTGTATCAGGTCTACGTTTCATTAACAACATCGTTTTTACGATAGCGGCTTGTTAAACCTCTGATCAACGGTTATATACCAAGCCGGAGAAAAATAATTCCTCCATTTTGGAAACAACCGGAAACGTTCTCTAGATTGAAAACTGCTAGAATAAAAATGTAGATATGAGAAATAGTAACTGGATCTATGCCCCATGGGCCGGCTACGGCTCGAAAGGTCAATAGATAGGTAGATACCTGGTTTACTGGTGTTTACCTGGTGTTAATATTACCTCAGGCGAACCAAACTAATGATTGCAGTTAGAAAGAAATTGAAAAGGTTGACAATGCCTGTCAGTAGTACCCCAATGACCCCCATTGTATGGGATCAAGTAGAAAAAGAAATAAAATCTTCCCTGGAATGAAGAACTAAAGAGAGGTAACAACAGGTTACTTAAAAATGTCTTTCTAGAGCTGAATGCATTGGGCCCTAAGATGCAAGATGTCGTAGCTAACTGCAAATGACAACACAATGTATCTATACTAACTTAATGTCTTTTTAAGGGTGAACCGTGAAGTGGATTAATTCTCATGTGAATGCACAATGAGAAGAAAGAAAAAAAATGAGGAAAAAAGCTTCCTGTTCAAGTTAGCCTCAAAACATGCAAGCAAATTTTGAGAAACAACTACCACGATGAATGGTTGAATATGTGGGCTTCAGCTAAGCCTGGACGCCTACTCTACAGATATCAAACAAAACCAGACCCCCTCGACCCTGTGCGGGAGCTCAGACGAAGGGATCAAAGCCTGATATTCCTGCTGAGAACAGGCCATGCTCCTACCAATCAACACCTGAGCAGAATAAAAACACAACATGACCCAATCGACAGACATTGTCCTCAACAATCTGAGACAGTAGATCACCTGCTACTACACTGTCCCCATTCAGAAAACCGACGGAGCATGCTACTTCCACTACTTCCATACATCAATAGCACACTGTACTCTGCAGCTGTACAACTGAGAAGGACCTGCGCCTTCATGCGAGAGGCATTAAGCTGCAAAGAGCTCATAGCTCACGGCTAACAAGAGGATTAAGTCAAGTCAAGTCAAGCCCTGGTGTTATTTGTTTTGATGTTAGTATGTTCTGCATTCAACCAACCATTAAATGACGGTTTACAATTGTTTTGTCGTCCATTTAACAAGAAAATGCATACCATTTCAGATTGGGTGAAAGCCAGCAGAGCCATGATGTCCATATCTGTGATCATTCACTTCGTGAACATCTTGGGAACCTTGAGCACTGCCTTCTTCACCGCTTCCAAAATGACCACGTGGATTTTAGCAGTTTTTGAATTTATCGCTGGTAACTTCTTCATATTTGTAAAACTTATCACTTCAGTTGTCTTGTCAATAAACCCGATGTTTGAAATATCGACGTTAATTAATTTGTTTTTAAATAATCAGTGCGGACTAAAATAAGACACACAAAACAACAGTTATTATAATTAACAAAACAAAGACAAGAAAATAAAACAACAATATTTGGGGAATTTTTAGAATTTACAAATTATCTATATATAGCAACACATAAAACATTCAGTATGAAGCAGAAGGCAAAAACGAGATATCTAAAACAACTATCTTCTATGAACTTTTCCAATTACTGGAGTCTGCTGGGGAAAATTGTAGGATTGGAGAATAAGGGTCGCTTGTCCAGTACAGTCGCTACGAGGTGTTCGGGTCTGAGTTTTTATTTCACATTCGATAGAAAAAAAAACTATTGACCCCACCGGGATTCGAACCCACGTACTCCGGATTTGGAGCCCGACAAGTTATCGATTTGGCCACCTGCTCTCCTATGTTAAACAGCATCATCAAATTAAAGGAAGTGACTAAAATGTGTCAACTTAACGATTATATTAACCCGCTAAGAAGTTAAAAATAACCAATGCTGAAATAAAATGTGTTTCATGAACGACAGGAAAACGCATGAGAGATAAAAATAAAAAAATAGAGACCTGAGAAAAAAGCTAGATGTAATTTCCGTCATTGAATACACAAAAAAGAACAACATGTACAATAATGTGACCACGTGATATGACAGAAAGAAAGATCAAAAGGCAACAAGTCAAGCCTGAAATGAACATTACGAGAACATCAGACCCAAAGGAGGACCACGAAAAGATGGATTGATGGAATAATAGAAACACTAGGAAACATAACAGCAGGAGAATGTAACAGAAGCGCCAAAACCGGCAAAGTCTCCTTTTGATGCTGCAAGACAAAATGATGAAGGAAAGAAGAAGATGAAATGCATTATATTTTAATTGCAACTGGAATAACAGCACTCGGTTGGTCATGATGAATGCAGGCAAATAACCTTTCCAAATAGTTCAATCATCTCTGATGGTGTAAACGCAAAATGAAAAGCATCACTAGCTGCCAAAGGTTGTAAGTCATTTTGTTCTCTCACTTTCTCCCAATAAATCTCCTTCAATTACTGATTTCTGATGTCCATGACCATTAAATAAGATTATGGGTAATGGTGTGCTCACCTTTCTTTATCTTGCCTCTTACATACCTTAGGGTGTCGAGGGAAGTTCTAGTTCTTGGCTTTCTATCAGCCAGAGAGGCTTTCTATCAGCCAGAGAGGCTTTCTATCAACCAGAGAGGCTTTCTATCAGCCAGAGAGGCTTTCTATCAGCCAGAGAGGCTTTCTATCAGCCAGAGAGGCTTTCTATCAACCAGAGAGGCTTTCTATCAGCCAGAGAGGCTTTCTATCAGCCAGAGAGGCTTTCTATCAGCCAGACAAGCATTATATCAGCCAGAGAGGTTTTCTATCAGCCAGAGAGGCTTTCTATCAGCCAGACAAGCATTATATCAGCCAGAGAGGTTTTCTATCAGCCCTAGAGGCTTTCTATCAGCCAGAGAGGCTTTCTATCAACCAGAAAGGCTTTCTATCAGCAAGAGAGGCTTTCTATCAGCCAGACAAGCATTATATCAGCCAGAGAGGCTTTCTATCAGCCAGAGAGGCTTTTTATCAACCAGAGAGGCTTTCTATCAGCCAGAGACGCTTTATATCAGCCAGAGAGGTTTTCTATCAGCCAGAGAGGTTTTCTATCAGCCAGAGAGGTTTTCTACCAGCCAGAGAGGCTTTCTATCAGCCAGAGAGGCTATCTATCAGCCAGAGACGCTTTATATCAGCCAGAGAGGTTTTCTACCAGCCAGAGAGGCTTTCTATCAACCAGAGAGGCTTTCTATCAGCCAGAGAGGCTTTCTATCAACCAGAGAGGCTTTCTATCAACCAGAGAGGCTTTCTATCAACCAGAGAGGCTTTCTATCAGCCAGAGAGGTTTTCTATCAACCAGAGACGCTTTATATCAGCCAGAGAGGCTTTCTATCAGCCAGAGAGGCTTTCTATCAGCCAGAGAGGCTTTCTATCAACCAGAGACGCTTTATATCAGCCAGAGAGGCTTTCTATCAGCCAGAGAGGCTTTCTATCAGCCAGAGAGGCTTTCTATCAACCAGAGACGCTTTATATCAGCCAGAGAGGTTTTCTACCAGCCAGAGAGGCTTTCTATCAGCCAGAGAGGCTATCTATCTACTGATAACATTTCCGTATATGCTTTATGCCTTCCCATCTATGAGTAAGTAAAAAGTAAAAGTAAAGAGCCCCCGTGACGCCAGGTGGCGTTTAGGGAATATGGTGTTAGTGACCATAAATTTTACAGATCTTCAGCACATGATTTTTGGGATGATGTGGTCGGTATTACGCTTGTGCCGTTTTACTTTCCCTGCAAAAAAAAATCCGGTACCCATTTAAGGCTGGGTAAACCCGGATGTTACCGGGGCCTCATTATGAGGGAAGTAAAGAATAGTGACACAGTGACCTTCCAGGCATGTCGTATGAGGCGACTAAGGAGGTTGATCGATGGCTTGACAAGCTGTCATTGTAAAAAGTATTGTTATGGAAACAGCGCCATATATTTTAGAGCAGTGATCTCTGCAATATGTGCCGCTTTGGCACGCAAGGTTTCTGATTTTGAGATTGTGGTTCTGCCCTATGTGCCGTCTTCGGCTCGAAAGGACAATAGAAACCCGGAAGCCGTCGGTTGGGATCGAACCCTATCCGTTTGTCATTTGTAGTCCAGTTCACTAACCACTGAGCTATCACGGCTCCCCATCTATGAGTACCCCATACAATATGTGTCCTTGGACGCGATTGTTATACTTTCTTCTAAAATATCCCAGATAATTTATTTATCTGACACAGAGAGTTGACATGTGTATGAAAGTCTGTCGCAAGACAACGAGTCTGTCACTTTGTTCGAGACAGAATTTATTTATCTGACACAGAGAGTTGACATGTGGATGAAAGTCTGTCGCAAGACAACGAGTCTGTCACTTTGTTCGAGACAGAATCTATTTAACAATGAGGAAAATGTAACCAATAAATACTTCAACTTGTAATGACATATATTCACTGCTTTCTCCACAGCTCTTTTCGGCATTATTGGAGTAGCGGTGGCATCTGGAATGTTGATCAAAACTATGGAAGACAAACTAAGTCTTGACTTTTCTGTTAGCTGGTCTTTTGTCTTGTTTTTGGTTTCACAATTTACATTTATTGGAACAGGACTACTTCACTTATTGGATGCTCGATTAAAATATAAACGCCCACGACATCCCTCCCCCTCCAGCACAGATCCGACAGCACCAACAATTGCAAGCCCTGGAGTCAACAGTTCCAAGTACTAAAGTGTTATTTTTGTTTATTCACAGCTCATCGTTTTAGTCTAATCGTGGCATTTTAGTTCCAGGTCTTGAATGTAACAAATTTATCTCTGAAAATGTGTAATTTTAACGTCATTCTGATTATATGACAACATATACTCTCTACCTCTGTCTGTATCTATATTTGTTTTTATTTTATTGTATCGTTTTGTTCTATCATACTCTATCACTGACTGTTTTTCTAACTTTTGTAGTTGATAAGCAAATGAAAAGACGATTAGAGGCCACAGAGATGGGATTTCTCAGAAGAATTTTGAAAGTTCTCTGGGCAGCTAAAAAGACCAATAAGGAAATTCTCAAAGAGGCCAACACAAAAAGGGAACTCCTTAAAAACATCAGAAAGAAATAATCAACGTTTTTCGGGCACATCATGAGAAGAGGAAAGTTGGAATACTTGATTACAACTGGCAGAATTAAAGGAAAAAGAGATCGCGGACGACAAAGAGAGAAAATACTAGATAGCTTGGTGTCATGGCATGGAAAACTGTCAACAACAGAACTGATACGATGCACTGTAGATAGAAGATTGTGGAGGGACATGATCGCCTATACCAACCCTTATGACACATGATGATGATGATATAGTTAGTACACATATTCATTCTCTTTCTCGTTTTTTGAATGTTCACTGTTCTTTCCTACCCCTTCTTTCTTGTAATATCGAAAGGTGAAGATATAGTAATAAACTAGTAGAAACCCGAAATAGAAACATCAACAATGATTGTAAGCAGGAACACTCGAGCAGCTCACAGCATTGCGAGTTTCAGAAACCAACAGTTCCATCTAAATAAAGTATCATTAATGTTAGCAACAATCAAAGTTGATCGTTTGATTACCATTTTAGTTCTAGTCATGAAATGTAGCACCTTCAATTTTGAGAACATGATTGTAATCTGCATGTCCTCTAATCGGTATATCTTGTAATCTGTATGTCCTATAGTCTGCGTGTCCTCTAATCTGCATGTCCTCTAATCTGCATGCCCTGTTGTCTGCATGTCTTGTAATCTGCATGCCATGTAATCTGCATGTCCTCTAATCTGCATATCTTGTAACCTGTATGTCTTGTAGTCTGCGTGTCCTGTAATCTGTCCTTGCCTCCTAGGTTTCTGCCCTTGCCTCCTAGGTTTCTGCCCTTGTCTCCTAACTTTTATTTACCAGATTAAACTAGTCGGATGTGAGACTTCGTGTTATAAGCGCGCTTGATTCACGGACGTTTATTTTTCATAGTACTGTTCAGTCTAGCGGTCTGTGTTGTAGTGGAATATTTCCACTATGCATGTCCTGTAATCTTCGTGTCCTATAATATGCATGTCCTGTAATCTGCATGTCCTGTAATCTGCATGTCCTGTAATCTGCGTGTCCTCTAATATGCATGTCCTGTAATCTGCATGTCCTGTAATCTGCATGTCCTGTAATCTGCGTGTTCTCTAATATGCATGCCCTGTAATCTGCATGTCCTGTAATCTGCATGCCCTGTAAACTGCATGTCCTCTAATCTTCATGTCTTGTAATATGCATGCCCTGTAATCTGCATGTCCTGTAATCTGCATGTCCTGTAATCTGCATGTCCTGTAATCTGCATGTTTTGTAGTCTGCATGTCCTCTAATCTGCATGTCCTGTAATCTGCATGTTTTGTAGTCTGCATGTCTTGTAATCTGCATGTCCTGTAATCTGCGTGTCCTCTAATATGCATGCCCTGTAATCTGCATGTCCTCTAATATGCATGCCCTGTAATCTGCGTGTCCTCTAATATGCATGCCCTGTAATCTGCATGTCCTGTAATCTGCGTATCCTCTAATCTGCGTGTCCTCTAATCTGCGTGTCCTCTAATCTGCGTGTCCTCTAATCTGCATGTCTTGAAATATGCATGCCCTGTAATCTGCGTGTCCTCTAATCGGCATGTCCTGTAATCTGCGTGTCCTCTAATCTGCGTGTCCTCTAATCTGCATGTCCTCTAATCTGCGTGTCCTCTAATATGCATGCCCTGTTATCTGCATGTTCTGTAATCTGCATGTTCTGTAGTCTGCATGTCCTGTAGTCTGCATGTCCTCTAATCTGCATGTCCTCTAATCTGCGTGTCCTCTAATATGCACGCCCTGTTATCTGCATGTTCTGTAATCTGCATGTTCTGTAGTGTGCATGTCCTGTAGTCTGCATGTCCTCTAATCTGCATGTCCTGTAATCCTCATGTCCTTTAATCTGCATGTCCTCTAATCTGCGTGCCCTCTAATATGCATGCCCTGTAATCTGCATGTCCTGTAATCTGCGTGTCCTCTAATCTGCATGCATGTCCTCTAATTGTGATTACATTCCATGGGGTATTCCCTAATGTTGACACCACAAAACAATGAACAAATATTTGACTGTCATTATTGTCTCAAGTCTTCAAACGATCAACACTATTCTCGCACAATGTGCAGTTATTTTCAAATCTCTCTCCTGGTAAAGGAGGAAGACCTCAGCACGATGCACGAACTCCGTAGTACCTGTAAGAGTGTTCATGGTTAATTACAAGGAGAGAGCTAGTACAGAGATTGTAGATGAAAGGTGGTTCGGATCCTAGAATGTGTTTTAAGTTTATTTATAATTTGACTATACCGGGCATCAAGTGTTGACTTTCTCCCTGCATCGGCTGTCCGCCACTAAGGGTTAACTTTATCATAAATAGAATATGTTGTCTCATTACTGTTTTCTGAGGGGGTTGGGAGCAGATTAACTTTGTCTGTGAAAAGGAGACGGAATTGATACTTTACTTTTAATGAAAAATACCTGAAATGGATGCATCACCCAGTCGACAGGATTCACGTCCTTGAAACAATGGAATTTGATCTAAACCTGGCCTTTATTCATAGAAAACAAGAAATCCAGGTGGAGATCACTGGGTCATGCTTACGGGATACGGGGAAATAAATCTCATCAAGGATAATGGAGCTTAATCACTTCACTGAATATTGATGTATTGTACAAAATGATACATTCACATTTGTTATATTTTAATATTAATTAATAGAAGAACGTATGAAACTATCCATTTTTGACAATAGAAACAAGAAAAAGAGTTCTTAAATGTTATGTTGAACCAGTCTTAACATATGGATGTGAATCATGGACAATAGGACAACAGACAAGAAAATCGCTGGAGTCTGCAGAAATGTGGTTTTAAAGAAGAATGTTGAGAATACCATGGACAGCTAAGAAGAGTAATGGAAATGTTCTGAAAGAGGTCAAAGCAAAAAGAGAACTAATTTCCAATATTAGGAAGAAACAATCATCATTTTTGGCCATGTAATGAGAAGAGAACAACTGGAATATATTGTAACAACTAGAAAAATTGAGGGACGAAAAGATAGAGGGAAGCAAAGAGAAAAAATACCAGACAGCTTAAGAGAATGGCTTGGCAGAAGGTCAACAACAGAAACGATAAATAGCTGTTGAGATCGAAAGTTGTGGAGAGACAATATCACCTATGCCAGCAGGCTCGGCACTTGATGATGATGATGATGATGATAATGAAACTATCAAACATGAATCTGCCATCTCCTAGTGTAGTAGATAGACTAATACAATACACATGTTAATATATCGTGTTCTCGATCTAGTGGGTTTATCGCGAAGAGGGCATGATTTGACGAAAGTTGTCGTACATCGTTGCCTCCAGTCTTATTTCATCTTGTCTAGTCCATATATCTGACAATGCCACGGCAAATGCTTGGTCTCTCAGTATTGAAGCACAACTTTCAAGAAAGAAATGCGAATGTGCCATAAACAATCACAGTCATTTAAATTGTAAATAATAGTAGAACAAGAAAGTAATTCTTTATATTATAGAGTATTTCATTATTATAGTTATTGCTCTATATTATAGAGTATTTCATTATTAGTTATTGCTCTATATTATAGAGATAGAGTATTTCATTATTATAGTTATTGCCTTATATTATACAGTAGTTCATTATTATAGTTATTGCTCTATATTATAGAGTATTTCATTATTATAGTTATTGCTCCATATTATAGAGTATTTCATTATTATAGTTATTGCTCCATATTATAGAGTATTTCATTATTATAGTTATTGCTCCATATTATAGAGTATTATATAGAGTATTTCTTGTAAGAAACAGCGTTAAAAGAATTGTTTCGTCTAATTCATGTAACTTACTTTTGCAAAAACCCTGTTCAAATCATTGGCATGAAAAAAAATGAAAATAGTTGATACAGAATTTCACTGCACTAAAATAATAGCTGTAAAAAGAAATATGACATCCACGAATAACAAAACAAAAGCAAGCTTCCTTCTTATTTTCTTGTATCCATCTGTAGTTCCCTTGAAGCGTGACAGGAGAAATGAGGAATGTATGATGTAATCTGACGTCTGTAGGTGTTGTGCTCTTTGTTAATTTGGTCACTTCAGTTTCAGATGTAGTATCGCTCATGGGCGTATCTGGACTCTATTAAAATGACAATGTTGTTGTTCTTGCATATGTCTTTTATTCTGTCTATCCATCACTTCTTTGATTTCCAACGTCCCCTCTGTTCTGATGTGTTGAGGCAGAACGTTTTTTTAATTTTGTTTGGTCTGGTTACTTTCTTAACAAGAATCCAAACCATTTCGTTGATTTATATATATATATATACATATATATATATATATATATATATATATATATATATATATATATATATATGTATATATATATATATATATAGGAATTCCAGGCAGAGTTCTAATTCCATCTGGGTTCTGATTTTCAAATTTGATATTCGATCTGTGTTTGTTATCTTCTCATTCACCTCAATTCGATGATGTGATTTTCTGTGTGTGGGTTTTGTTCAACGGTCATATTTGACATTCGTAACATAAGCTTGATATAAAAATGATATTTATCATTTGTTTCGTATCTGTTCATGATATTTTTGGAAGTTATATAAGCGGAGCCAGACTTTAACAGAGAACTTTACCATTACAGAAAAGTGAATGTATTTTGATTGGTTAAAACCTAAAAAAATGCGCACGTGCTCTTTGTGTGTTATTTTTAGTGAATCTTCCGTGGTTATATTGACTGGTTTTGACTAAATTATCCATAAATGTATTGAAGGTCATACCAAAAATGTGGTAATTTAGTATAATATTCTGAATGCGAAACAGGGAGTAATTTATGCTCTTCACATTTATTTTATAATGCATTTAATTTCTCTAAGGATACTTTCAAATAATAACTAATTATAATGTAAAAAGTATATGTGATGTGATGTATAATTTTATGTGTAGTTTAGCATTCATCTGGTTAGAGTTATAAGACTACACCCACGCCTGCATACTAAGTCATTCAATGAGCATGATAAACAAAAATATGGTGGCTGGCTCAGTAAGTAGGCTATGGGTAGAGTCATTGCAGAAGTCAAAATACGTAGGGTCACTTTTGTCTACGTCCCTGGACATGCGGACATGTACGGGGAAATGAAAGAGTGGACAGGTTGGCTAGCTGCGTTATCGTTGAAGACGGTAAACCAACGGATCGGGCGGGCGTCATCAATGCCCTCCGAGATGTGGGAATGGCACAGGACTTCGACAACCATGATCCATGTCACTCCTTCGGATGAAAGAGATGGAAGTTAAGATGGGCACAGAGAGAAACGAGAAACTTATTGGGCGAAGACTTATCAACCAACACAGAACTGGAGTCGTAAGTCACTGGACACTGCGGGAGATGCTGAGGAGGAGATTTAATCACATATGGACATGTTTGGAGTGCAATGATGATGACCCGCAAATAACTCAATGTGCAGTTTAATGTTTTATTATTAACGTTGAATAATGTACGCGTTATATGAATAGTGTACATACTGTCATAATGAATTTATGAAGTTTAAAATTGTGTTCTGTGATAAATAATTAACTTTTTTTGAATCAGTGAAACTCAGTAAAATGGTAGTACATGCGTGCAAGCTCATTGAAAGAGCACGGATCCTTCTTAATAGTTTGCAACTGTCAAATCTACGTTAGGTAATTACATTATTGCTGTTATATAACTGTTGTCATAGTAGAGAATGGTAACTTGCATTTAAGTGGAATGAAAGAGAGAAAAAATAAAGCAAGAAACAGTTAACTATCTCTCTCTCTATATATATATATATATATATATATATATATATATTTCGTTGAAAGGACAACGGAGAATGCCATAGAATAAAATGAAATTGTGAAATGAAAATAGAATTTTGCGGGCAAAGAGAGTTATAAACTCAGTCCTCGTTGCAGCGTGAATACACAAGGGAGAATGATAATGACTTTGCATAAGTTATCCCAATAGGGCATCTGTCTTATTCTTTTAGCTGTTACCAATAGCAATACAATGTTGAAAGATTCAGTAATTAAAGAAAATGTTCGCAATTAAGCATCTCCCCATTAATACTGCAGATTAACAACAGCTGCCTACTTTCAACTGTCCGTAATTGCGTTTTAAAAGGTCATAAATATATATATTGAGTTCGCCAGCTTTCACTGCTGGCGAAGTCCCTAGACACTGGGAACTGAATTTTGCGTGGTAATCTGTTTTTGGGGTCACATGGGTCCCTTGACTCATATGCAGATAACTCCGTATTCAGAGGTAGTCATTTTTTTTCCGTCGATGAGTAATTAACGTTTCAAGCCGGGCCTCGCTGCTGAGACCAGGGGTGGTCGCCGCAGAGAGAAATCGCAAATAAAAATCCCAACAAGTGCAGCCGGGATTTGAACTCGCAACCTCTCTGTCTTGAGACCGGTGTCGCGCTTCGAGTCCAACCAGTCCCCTGAAAGGTCATATTGAGATAGGTAGAGATCTCTGGACAGAACTTACTGGGGGGGGGGGGGACGTCATCAAGGATAACGGGGTCTGACAAATAGAAAAAAAAAGAGAAAATAGTGCTACAGTAACAGCTTTACGTAGGTAAGAAACAAAACAAAAGTCGACGTTTCTGCCAAGTAGGCCTTCAGCAGGAACAATAGACAACAATATACAGAAGGTTATATACAAAGTTGTTGTGTTGTTGTTTACACAATATATACAACTTTTGTTTTATTTATTGTTCCAGCTGAAGGCCTACTTGACCGAAACGTCGACTTATGTTTTATTTCTCACCTACGTAAAGCTGTTACCATACCACTTTTTTTCTCCTGTTTTTTTTTTAAATTGTAATTATTATCAACAGCAGCTTCACATCTCTATGCATCTTGGTGCATCTTGATGCATCTTGGTGCATCTTGGTGCATATCAGTGCATATTGGGGCATCTTGGTGCCTTTACTCCTTTCTAATGTATTGTTGTTGGCCTTTTCCTGTTACATTGAAGAGCCGCAGAAGAACGAAGGAATATAAAATATAATCCAGAAATATTGTTTTCAAAAGAAAAGTGATCTTATAACAAACATAGCAAGTCATTTAGGAATTTATCCTGAGCTCAATGTGCTCGGAAGTTTTTTTTTTTTTTTTTTTCGAAATCAGGATAATATTCTTATAATAATGAACTCTGGATACATAATATGTGAGCATTTTAAACTAACGAGCAATATGCTGAAGTGGAGTCTGTTAGTAAGACTGAAACTGTGGAACTTTATTGTATGGCATGTGAGATTGTTAAACTTAATTTACAATATGATTTTATGAAATTGTATGAAATCTGAAGCAGTAAAATATGCGACATATGAATTTGTGAAAAAGTATTGTTATTTATTTTTCAAATATGAAAATGTATGTTATCAAATAATGTTATGTTGATAAATTAAAAGTTGTGAAATAGTCAAATCTAGGTCTGTATATATTTTGATCTGACAAGAATAAAAAATTGCAAATAAATCATAACCCAGATTGTCTTTATTTCTTTCTCGCTTGTTGTCCAAATGACGTGTGTTTGTGGAGAACGCTGTCACGTCTTCCTATTCTTTGCAATGTGCTTTTGTTTAATGTTGGAAGAGATCATGGGGATCATGGGATTTGGAGGAAAAAATGCGAACGGTGAGACATTCGTGAACTGCTACACCTTTAACAAAATGGTATAGAAGGAATAATAGTCTAACGAAAACTAAAATATAAAACTTCATGACTTTCACAAGATCCTGTGTAGTGTAGTAGTAGCCTCCGTCAGTCATAGTTGACTATGGATTTTTCAGCGCCCCTAGAAATGTTATTTTTTCTTTTCTTTTCTTTCGTCGTGTATTCTCTTTCTCTATGAATCTGTCTGCTTCTTGTTTGAGGTGAACCTTTAGAGTGTGTTTCCAGAGATTGCAGTCTGCAGCTTTGTCTTCCCATGCTGCAGGGTTTATGTTCAGTCTTCATTCCGCGTTTACACACATCTACAAATCGAAATTGTGGGCACCCAAAACTTCGATTTGTAGATTGTGTAAACGCGAGAGCATAATAGATCAGAAAATCAGATAGATCATATATGTATTAATAAATTCAGTTCATCTTTGCTTGATGTAAACGTATATAAAAGAGCGGATGTTGCGTCAGCTTTCTGTTTGCGATACTTATATTGAAACTTAATGGATATAAACATCACATAGCGTTAGAGAATATTTTAACGTTTGACTACTTAAAGAAAAAAAAGTAAATGTGAAATTGTTAGCAGATCCCATAAATTCCAAGTACTCATGAATCAAAAGATGCAATTAATACTAAAGACAATTAGAAACAGGCTAAGGATAAATGGAAGGAGAAATGTGAAGAAATTCTGAGTAAAATAGAACAACGGCAGAAGCCGTGGATGATAGCATAGACCGCTCTTCTTTTTGTCTACTTGCCCCCTGTCACGCCAAGGGGTGTATAGGGAATATGGTGTTAGTGACCCGTCACGCCAAGGGGTGTATAGGGAATATGGTGTTAGTGACCCGTCACGCCAAGGGGTGTATAGGGAATATGGTGTTAGTGACCCGTCACGCCAAGGGGTGTATAGGGAATATGGTGTTAGTGACCTGTCACGCCAAGGGGTGTATAGGGAATATGGTGTTAGTGACCTGTCACGCCAAGGGGTGTATAGGGAATATGGTGTTAGTGACCCGTCACGCCAAGGGGTGTATAGGGAATATGGTGTTAGTGACCCGTCACGCCAAGGGGTGTATAGGGAATATGGTGTTAGTGACCTGTCACGCCAAGGGGTGTATAGGGAATATGGTGTTAGTGACCCGTCACGCCAAGGGGTGTATAGGGAATATGGTGTTAGTGACCCGTCACGCCAAGGGGTGTATAGGGAATATGGTGTTAGTGACCCGTCACGCCAAGGGGTGTATAGGGAATATGGTGTTAGTGACCCGTCACGCCAAGGGGTGTATAGGGAATATGGTGTTAGTGACCTGTCACGCCAAGGGGTGTATAGGGAATATGGTGTTAGTGACCCGTCACGCCAAGTGGTGTATAGGGAATATGGTGTTAGTGACCCGTCACGCCAAGGGGTGTATAGGGAATATGGTGTTAGTGACCCGTCACGCCAAGTGGTGTATAGGGAATATGGTGTTAGTGACCCGTCACGCCAAGTGGTGTATAGGGAATATGGTGTTAGTGACCCGTCACGCCAAGTGGTGTATAGGGAATATGGTGTTAGTGACCCGTCACGCCAAGGGGTGTATAGGGAATATGGTGTTAGTGACCCGTCACGCCAAGTGGTGTATAGGGAATATGGTGTTAGTGACCCGTCACGCCAAGTGGTGTATAGGGAATATGGTGTTAGTGACCCGTCACGCCAAGTGGTGTATAGGGAATATGGTGTTAGTGACCCGTCACGCCAAGTGGTGTATAGGGAATATGGTGTTAGTGACCCGTCACGCCAAGTGGTGTATAGGGAATATGGTGTTAGTGACCCGTCACGCCAAGGGGTGTATAGGGAATATGGTGTTAGTGACCCGTCACGCCAAGGGGTGTATAGGGAATATGGTGTTAGTGACCCGTCACGCCAAGTGGTGTATAGGGAATATGGTGTTAGTGACCCGTCACGCCAAGGGGTGTATAGGGAATATGGTGTTAGTGACCTGTCACGCCAAGTGGTGTATAGGGAATATGGTGTTAGTGACCCGTCACGCCAAGGGGTGTATAGGGAATATGGTGTTAGTGACCCGTCACGCCAAGGGGTGTATAGGGAATATGGTGTTAGTGACCCGTCACGCCAAGGGGTGTATAGGGAATATGGTGTTAGTGACCCGTCACGCCAAGGGGTGTATAGGGAATATGGTGTTAGTGACCCGTCACGCCAAGGGGTGTATAGGGAATATGGTGTTAGTGACCCGTCACGCCAAGGGGTGTATAGGGAATATGGTGTTAGTGACCCGTCACGCCAAGGGGTGTATAGGGAATATGGTGTCAGTGACCCGTCACGCCAAGTGGTGTATAGGGAATATGGTGTCAGTGACCCGTCACGCCAAGGGGTGTATAGGGAATATGGTGTCAGTGACCCGTCACGCCAAGTGGTGTATAGGGAATATGGTGTTAGTGACCCGTCACGCCAAGGGGTGTATAGGGAATATGGTGTCAGTGACCCGTCACGCCAAGGGGTGTATAGGGAATATGGTGTTAGTGACCCGTCACGCCAAGGGGTGTATAGGGAATATGGTGTTAGTGACCCGTCACGCCAAGTGGTGTATAGGGAATATGGTGTTAGTGACCCGTCACGCCAAGTGGCGTATAGGGAATATGGTGTTAGTGACCCGTCACGCCAAGGGGTGTATAGGGAATATGGTGTTAGTGACCATACATTTTACAGACCTTCGGCCCATGATTTTTGGGGTAATGTGGTCAGTATTACGCCCGTGCCGCTTTACTTTCCGAGAAAAAAATCCGGTACCCATTTAAGGCTGAATGAACCCGGATGCCGTCGGTTGGGATCGAACCCTACCTCTTGTCCTTTGAAGTCCAATTCACTAACCACTGAGCTATCGCGGCTTCCAGCAGAGGCCATTAGAAAATAAAAGAAAAAAAGGAACAAGAAATCAAATATAAATAAAAACAAAACGAGAAATTCTAAGCCAAGGTGCAGGAACTATAAACAGAGGTCAATAAAGAATCACCAGGGGAAAAGACAAAGAGGAAGACCAAGGAAATCATGGAGAAAACAGATAGAAGCAGAGATGAAGATAATGGGGAAGACATGGAATGATCTTAAAAGAATGGCAAGAAACATAACGACTTGGAAAGTGTTTGTTGAAGACCTATGCTCCACAGGGAGTTGAAAGGTAGAAAAAGAAGAGGAATAAAGAAGTGAGAAAATTTCAAATAAAACGAAATACAATGAGATATATAGATAACGATGTAAAATAGGGAATGGGGTAAAGAGGGGCAACCAAAAGATTTTTTTTTTTTAATAGCTGTACAACGGCGTGAAGAAGTCAGAAGAAATCAGCAGGAAATATAATACAAATATAGAATATAGAAAATATAGAAAATACAAGCAGGTTAATATGTCTTTATGAAATTTAAGAATGGTAATGAAATTATCAATACAACTGGATCAAAGAAGAGGTGAAAAAAACAGGAGTTCTGCATGGACGCCTGATATCTCTATTTCTCTTCCTGTTAGCCATAGATAGTATGAGAATAAAACGCAACGAAAGTAATGGAATGTAGTGGTTACTGACCACGTCACTTGATAACATAAGCACTGTTAATGACACAGCTCTTATCTCACAAAGTCATAAACAAACATAGGATGGAATGAGTAAACTTGACGATAGACCATGTGTAGGGCTGAAAATAAACAGAGATAAGGCCAAAATAGTGAGAGTTAATGTACTTAGTAATAACCAGATATCACTAAGAGAAATGTCTCTCCAAGATCTAAAATATTACATATATATATAAGGCCCTTTTCGTTTTGTCAGACGGTTTAGTGGAGGTTCTATCTATCTATCTTTCGTTCGCCTGAAGTATTGTCTATATCTGCAATGTCGTTTCCTGTATAAATTTTACTGTCTTTTGTAATTCTTGCAGTGGCCCATATAGTTTTGTCTGTAGTGTTGTATCTATGGGCCAATGGATTTTCCTCAGTCTACTATATTCAGTGCAGTCTTGAAGTATGTGTTCAGCAGTCTGGGGTGCCTGTCCACATGTACAAGTAGTTGATGTGCCGATCTTGAATTTTGTATACATGTGACTATGGAGTCGATTGTGTCCTGTTCTTAGGCGTATAATGATAACTTGTTCATATCTATTCATATTATGAAAGGCATCCTGATTTGGGGCTTGTGGTCCTCTGATTGATTTGATTATCTGTTTCTTATGATGGTATGTAACTGGTGTATCTAGTTGTGTGCCTGTTGAACCTTCCTTTGCCAACTGATCTGCTTTCTCATTTCCTGGTATTCCACAGTGAGACGGGATCCACTGCAGGGCAACCCTGTGGTGCTTGCAGAGTTCAGTCAATAAGGTCTGCAGATGTGGTAATTTTCTGGATTGTAGTGCCTGGAGTACTGATCTTGCATCTGTCAAAAACACTACAGGCTGTGGGCTAAGATTACTGTTCAGCAGTTTTTCTATTGCCAACTTTATTGCTTGTATTTCTGCATCATAATTGTGACAATATTTCCCTGTTGCTATTTTATCCATATCCCTAGTGTTATTTGGGTACTCTATATATGCACCTGCTCCCCCATTCTTTACTGCATTCTGTGCTGATCCATCTGTGTACACACGAATCCATAGGTCTTGTGGGTATTCTTCATCCAGGAAACTGAGAGCTATTGTTTTTCGCTGTAGACTATTTTGTTCCTCTTTGTCAACTATTCCTTTCACTTCTGTCCGTATTTGAACTGATAATCCTGATTCATCTGTCCAGGGAGTCTGTTCTGGTATGGGCAGAAGGGGTTTAACAACTCTTGGCATGTCTGGTGTTTGTCTACTAATACGCTTGGCTTGGTGGATAAAGCTGCTTCTCTTAAGTCGTCCCAATGCAAGATTTTGGAATCTGTCCTTCATTGGATGTCTCGGCATGCATACAAATTTTTCTGCCTGTATCAGCACCTTTGTGTCTCTCCGTTCTCTCAGTGCTGGTATCCTCCACAATTTCTCCATCTCCAATATTGGTGTTGATTTCATTGCTCCTGTGATGACCCTAAGTGCCTGGTTTTGTACTTTATCCAGTTCTTGCAATGTGGTGTTTGATGCTGAGCACCATGCGGATGATCCATATTCTAAATGTGGGCGTATACTCTGTTGGTAAACTTTACTGAGTATTTTCCCACTCGCACCCCATGTGGTTCCACACAACTTTCTTAGAATAGCCAATTTTCTCCTTGCTTTTTGGGTTGCCTTATTTATCTGCTGTTTCCAAGATAGTTTGTTATCAAATGTAACTCCGAGATATGTAGCTTGTATGTCTTCTTTCACAGGCTCATTGTTTATGTAGATGGCTCCTGCTTTTTGTTTTGGGGAGAGTGTGAAAAGTGTAGTACTGCATTTGTCTGTATTGATGCTGATACACCATCTATTTGTCCATGAATTCAGTGCATTCATAGCTCTTTGTAGCAATTTGGAGGCCACTGTTGCATACTCCTCTGTGCACCACATTACCAAGTCATCTGCATACATTGCCACTTTGATGCCATGTGGTAGTTCAGTAACTAGGTCATTGATGTAGATCAGAAAAAGTGTTGGAGATAGTACCCCTCCTTGTGGAACGCCCTGGCGCAGTAAGACCTTCTTACTCTTAAGACCATCCAGTTGCACTCTGGCTCTCCTGTTATGCAGGTATGCTTTGACCCATTTGTACATCCTGCCATTTACTCCATAATTTCTCAGTTTCTTCAAAAGCCCTTCCTTCCATACCTTATCAAATGCTTTCTTTAGGTCTATCCATGCTGCTAGTACCAGTTTCTTTTCTTGAAACGCATCTTCAATTTCCTGGGAAAGATAGGTTGCTTGATCTTCGGTAGAGTAACACTGTCTAAAGCCTGCTTGTTGTGGGACAAGGAGATTTTCACTTTCCAGGTACCACTGCAGTCTGAGATTGATTATACGTTCCATTGTTTTACACAAACAGCTTGTAAGGCTGATTGGTCTATAGCTGGATGTCATTGAACTATCTTTTCCTGGCTTTAGTAATGGTATCATAATTGCTTCTCTCCATGCCTGTGGCACTCTACCTGTGATCAAGCAAATGTTGTAGATCTGCAGTAGTTTTGCTTTAGCTGCAGTTCCCAAGTTCTTAATCATTTCATTGGACACTCCATCATTGCCTGGTGACTTTTTCATTTTTAATTTGGATATTGCCAGCTCTAGCTCTCTTTGTGTAATGGGTGTTTCCATGACTTCATGTGTGGTCTCTTCTTGTCTTGCATTTTGTTGTTTTAGACGGGTCTCTTGTCGTTTTTCTAGGCTAATTTCAATATTATTGTCATTTGCAAAGGAGTCTGCAAAGTAATTTGCTGCATGTTTACCTGTTAGAATGTTTCCATCCTTCTTCAGTGTAATTTTGGTGTTCCTTTCTGTACCCTCATCATTCAGCTGTTTTACAAGCTTCCACACTTTTCTTGTGTCTCGTTCAAGATTCAAGGACTCTGTTTTCTCTTTCCAGCTTCTCCGTCTGGCTTGTAGTTTAGCCCGTTGAAATTTGGCTTTAGCATGCTGGTAGTTGTTGTGGTTTTCTTGGCAAGGGTTATTTTCTGCTTGCTTTCGAGATGTTTCCATGTCATTGTGCAGTTCCTCTAGTTCACTACTCCAGTATGGTTTGTAGTGTTTCCGTGCCCCTCTAGGTATTGTTTCACTGGCAGCTTGTATTATTAGTCTACTGAATTCATCAACTATTTTGTTGATGTCTCTATCTGTATTTATATCTTTAGTCAGTACACTGGTGTAGTGTTGATACATTTTCCAGTCTGCCTTTTTGTAATTCCATCTGGAGAGAGTGCTGCTCTCCCTGATGGCCTCATTTTGCACCACTAAAAAGACTGGTCGGTGGTCGCTGCCTCCAAGTTGTTTCCCAACAATTCGTGTGATATTCCAATCCAGGTCTGGTGAATGGAAAGCAAGGTCTGGTGTAGATGTGGTATGCCATGATCTGGAGTAGAATGTTGGTGGATCTGTTGCCTGGTTTAATAGTATAAGCCCATTGTCATCCTGCCAATTTTCAAGCTCTTCACCTCTCTTGTCCATATGTTCATAGCCCCAGCTCTGTGAGTGGCTGTTAAAGTCTCCACATACAATTATTCTTTCTTTTAATGTAATTGTGTCTAGTGCTAGTGGGCGGTCACTCGGACAGTAGTAGTTAAGTAGATGGAAGTCTGTATTTCCTGTCCTGAGGTGCAGTATTTGATATTCCGCCCCATCCATATACACTTCAATCTGACATGCATTAATGTTGTTCCTTACAAGAGTCAGTATTCCACCCTTTTGTCTATTTATTCTGTCAGATCGGTAGCACTGGTATCCCCTAATCTTCAAGGCTATGTCGTTGTTTAGATGGGTTTCCTGCAAACAGCATATGCTTATTTGTTCTTCATGCAGGATATTTTCTAATTCTATCTTTTTACTGTACCCATCTCTTTTGCTGTTGATGCCTTCAGCATTCCATTGCATTATTTTTAGTGGTCTTATTTTGGATTGGCCAGTAGCTCTATTCTCTCGCCCCCTGACTCCACAGGGCGGTTGAGAAGGACATCCAGTAATAGAGGTTGGGCCCTTTCGAGGCTGAGGGCCCGGCGCTGCACCTGCCTGAGTGCCCATCACAGGGCGAGTGCCATATCGATTTGCAGTTATAGACATACTTCCATATGCGTTGAGTGCGTGGCATCCTGATTGTTGTGCGCCTTTTGGCTGGTTGCCTCCGACTTCAGCACTCGAACTTGCTAGAGCAGACTGTGGTCTTGCTCGGGTGTAGGAAGGCCTGGCCAGTCTTAGTTTTCAGTCCCTGGTGACTGTTAAGCCCCATCCCCACGACAAGGAGCTGGCCTTGATGAGGTTAGTGGAGGTTATTGTGTATTTCTTTTTTAGGTTTTGTTTTCGTCAAACAGCTTCTCTCGTGGCTAATTCTACCAATGTTTGACAAACACACACGGCCACAGAATGAACAAGTCAGGCCCACTGGCCCACAGGGTTTTGCATCCTTTTTCATGAGTCTTTTCTGTTCTACGTTTTGCCTTAGCACAGTCTCAAATGATGTTATACCGTTCCTTATACATACTCTCCATTATATATGTATATATATATATATATATATATATATATATATATATATATATATATATATATATATATACATTGTGAGTTTTGCTGTGTATGTACTAAAAGATTGTAAAGTTTAATTCCAGTAATGTAAAATTTAACAATTATATATCTCAGTAAGTTTTATTGATAAGATTTCCGCTGTAATATCAATTCGTGTGACGATTACATAATTGTAAACAGCACAAGCAACAATGAGGATAAAAACGTGTAAACCGAACACGGCATAGAAAAGTTAGAAAAGTAAGTAAAGAGGCCCCCGTCCCGCTAAGTGGCGTTTAGGGAATATGGTGTTAGTGATCATAAATTATACAGAACTTCAGAACATTGATTGTTAGGGTAATGTGGCCGGTATTACGCCCGTGCCGCTTTACTTTCCCAGAAAATTCCGGTACCCATTTAAGGCTGGGTGAACCCAGAAGCCGTCGGTTGGGATCGAACCCTACCTCTTGTCCTTTGTAGTCCAGTTCACTAACCACTGAGCTATCCCTGCTCCCTCGAACTCAGCATACATGATGTTAAATACTTTATTTTTTTTCAAATATAAATGATAAATTCATAGATAAAAGTCCTGGTTATAATTAGCACATTACTTCATTGCTCAAAACTCGTGTGTTCCCCACCCGCCCCACGGCCCACCCGCCGAGTTGGCCTTGCAGAAACTTTGTTATCTTTTCTTCGCGGACTGCTGTCTCAATATAACCGGCGAATCTCTAATTGACATTAATGTGTTGTGTTTCACGATATCTGACCGGACTGTTAATTATTTCAAACGTTGAAGGTTAGTGGTCGGACAGTTGAATAACGTTATGTCTTTTCATTTATTTCATAATCACGATGTTCCGCAATCACGTGGAAGGTTGGCAGTTCGAAGCGTCCGCAGTTGTGATCCGGTTGTTATATGGGAACATTGGAGGGAGGAAGATAGGTCGTAGTTCGTCATCATCATTGGGTGCCTTCTCCGCATCGAAGGTTGGCTACCATGGAGCGCCATTCCACTCTGTCTCTTGCTTTGATGGTGCAGATTGTCATATGCTGACTTGTCCATCTTTTGATGTTACTCATCTATGTTAGTCTTGGTCTGCCTCTGTTACCTTGTATTTTCCCCTCTAATATTACTTTTATTAGACTGTTGTGTCTTTTAACATGACCAACAAATTTCATTTGTCTTGCTCTAATTTGTGTTTAGTAGTTTTTTTTTCACCCTTAGTCGTCCTAAAACTTCCTCTTTTGTTTTCTTTTCTTCCATCTAATTCTACCTATTCTTCTGTACATTCACATTTCAAAGGCCTCAATTTTCTGTTCTGTTTTCTGGTCTAATGTCCATGTTTCTGCACCATACAGGAATATTGAGAAGATGTAACATTTTGCTATTCTTAGTTTTACCCCTGCTGTTATTTGTTTTGATGTTAGTATATTTTTCATGGCATTGAAATTACTTTTTGCCATACCTATTCTTTTATTTATTTCAGTTGTACATTTTCCATCACTGGTTATAGTATGTCCCAGGTAGTTGTAGTTCTGAACTGTCTCTAGATGTATTCCTTCAACTTTGAAGGTCGTAGTTAGGGAACCAGAATTTTAGTGTACACATTTGGGAATAAGGAGACAAAGGGATGTCACAACGACGTATTTTAGGGGACAGGTTTGTTTACAACACTCAGAAGAAAACCACGAATAAACAACAGAAAATCGCAAATAAACCAACAGAAAGCCATAAATAAACAACAGAAATACACAAATAAACAACAGAAAACACAAAGAACAATAGGCAGCTGGAAGTAGGATCGAAACCGTACTCCTAAAAAAAAAACGAATCATTACTGACATCTAAAGAAGTTGCTCTCATTTACGATGTCTTTCATGCATGTGTACACATGAATATAGCATATGGTTACGACAAACATTCGGGAATGAATTGTATAACTGTATATCTCTCTGTCTTTTTCTCCCCCTTTTAATCTTTCTCTCTCCCTTTCTATCTCTCTCCCACTCTCCGGTTCTCTCTCCCACTCTCTCTTTCTCCATCTCTCTCACTCTCTCTCTTGCTCTCTGAATTTTCTCTCTTTCCCTCTGACTGTTCACATCTTCTCCAAAGCGCGTGCTACTCATTCTGTGTTATCAGCTTGTTCGACTGGAGTTATCAGACGCAGAATCGATCCCACATTCACTTCATCTTCAAGTTTCTGCTCTAACCACTGCACTACTGACTCATACATAATAAATATAACTTTATCTTTATTTGTTTCTCTTTTTTCCTATTAGTAGACGCTTTTACACTTTGTTTGGTGCAGAAACATTAACATTAGACAAGAAAACATAACAAAAATTTGAAGCCTTTGAAATGTGGATTTATATAAGATAGGTGGAATTGGATGGAGGGAAAAGAAAACCAACGATGAAGTTTTAAAACAACTAAAAATGAAAAGATAACTACTAAATACGATTAAGACAAGACAAATGAAATTTTTGGGGCACGTTAAAAGACACAACATCCTACTAAAAGTAATATTGGAAGGGAAAATACAAGATAAAAGAGGCAGAGGCAGACCAGGACTATAGCTCGTTTCAAATCACGTGCCCAACTTCAAAACGCTATTACTCAGTAACCGTTTGTTAAAAACTGTTGAAATTTTCCAAATGTTATTAGCATGCAAAAGACCCTTTAAATGTATATTTAACAAATATCTTGCAGCTGCAATTTTCTTAAAGCGGCGAATTTCTTTGATGTTTGTCAAAATTGTAAATTGTGAACCCCTAAATAATAGAAATTACCGTAGTTGCTGGTCTATGATTAATTTTCACTAGGTAAAGGCGTGGCCGTAATGGGGAAATAACCTAATAAGACAAAACACCAGGAGAATTATTGTCTTCTCAGTTCGAGGACGGACGATAATATCAAGGTATACCTGTATGTCCAATTTTCATAGTTGTGTGGTCCTGATAAGGACCGTTTGTTGAACTAATTTAAGGCAATATAGGGGCCAACATTGTGGGGGCTATATACTTTTATTCTGAATCAGACGAGTCTAAAAGATTAATAACTGTTTGGGGTTGAACATTCCACAAACCATCATTTTTCCAATATTCCTCTTCCTGTTTTAAGACAGGATTTAAGACGTGGTCTTCACATTTAGCCCAATAATCTTTGTCTATATTTAATAAAGCGAGATTAGCAAGAGTCTTTACATCGCATATTTTGAATGTTGTATTTTCATCTGCCACTTGTTCTTTTAATTTTGCCCAGATTAGTTCTATTGGATTTAAATGAGCATGGTAAGGTGGCAGCCTCAAACTTATATGACCGTGCTCTTGGATAATCTTATCTATTTCAAAAATCTTTGTCCTTTGTTTTTGCTTTACTAGAGATAGTAATTCAGGTTTTAAGTACATGTTATTAAATTGTATGTGCTCCTTTGTGAGCCATATCTTAATAGCATCTTTTGTACTGGATGACTTCGGGACTTTATCTTCAAGTGCAACAATGTTGTGGTACGCTGCATTGTCCATTATTAGGCAAGATGGTCGATCTAGTGATGGGAGAACAGAATTTTCAATCCAATGTCTAAATATGTGACCATTCATCTCAGAGTGATAATCCCGATTGTCTATGGATTTTGAAAGAAAAATGAGCTCTGCATTCTGTATTAGTCCATGTTGTCGACTACCTGCATGAGCAATTGTCAAGCGCTGTCCTTTGCTGCTAGGTATTAATCTCTTAATCTTTCCATCTGATGACTGCCATTCCCTTTGGTTAGTGCGGTGAGCATTGATCCATGTTTCATCCAAGTACACAATATCATAACCTTGCTTGCGCACCTCTTTTACTTCACGTAAGTACTTGCTTCTCATGACTACTATATGTGGCTTCTCACAGATGATGTTTCGTCCATTGGAATACTTTCTGAATGTAAAGCCTGCAGCTCTCACATTCAACCATAATGTAGACTTTGATATTTCAATACTGTTGTTCTTTTTCAGCGAAACTTTTAATTTTCTAATTGTAACAGTTTAATTCATACCCAACATTTTGCGAATTTCACTTCTAATAAGTTCACTGTCGAAATTATCCAACATTTTTGCTCTTCCTTGTGATTTTGCATATTTTGAACATTGACGGTCACGTGCTTGAATCCAGCGATTAAATGACCGTTTAGATAAATCCAAAATGTGTCTTGTCCTATTCTCAGGGTTTTCTAAAGAATGAAATAATCTTCCTCGTTTAGCCTCTTTGCAAAAATAGTCATACATTTTTATTGCGATGTTTTGTAAACTGCAGAATTTCATTTTAAGACTCATGATAAATGTTATCGTTCCACGTCTCTACCTATGAATGAACGGAAATGGAACACACAATTTGTCGTGTTTTTTACAAGTATCTAATTGTGTCGAAAAACCACGGTAAAAGCGTGCAAACACGTCAATTTTAGCGTATATGGATTTTTACTCGCTATTTGTAACTTAAAATACTGTAAACATTAAGTTTTGACTACATCAATGGGTCGTTATAAATGTATATAAATCAAATAAGCAACAATAATAACCAAATGTTTTTTTTTATGAAATTAGTTCCCTGTTGGGTTCTAATCATTATAACTTTACATGCAAATTTTGAACAACTTACAACAAGCGGTTAAAAAGCTATCGATTTTAAAAGTTGGGCACGAGTTATGAAACAAGCTATAACATGGACGAGTAACATCAAAAGATGGACAAGTCGATCTATGACAAACTGCACCATCAAAGCAAGAAACAAAGTGAAATGGCGATCCATGGTAGCCAACCTTCGTTGCTGAGACGGCACTCGATGATGATGATGATGATGATGATGATGATTACACTTTCAGTTGGTTATTATTGTCATTATTAATGTTAATTACTTTTTGTGTGTTATTGTTTTTCACTTATAATGTTCGTGCTAATATAATGGCGCTATATAAAAACAGTCAAAGTGCCGTTAGAACATTGGAAGGTTTGTCAGAATGGTTTCAGGTGTAAGACAAGGATGTGTCCTCCCACCACTCCTCTTCATCATATATATGGACACAATAAATCAGGAAACAACCAACAATAAGGAAAAATCAAATAATAATATAGAGGTAAAAAGTTCCAACATCAACGAGCTACTATTCGCAGATGACCAATGCCTAATATATGAGGACGAAAACCTGCTACAACAGCATTTAACATCTCTAGATAAAAGCTGCACAAACTACAGTATGAAAATTAACACAGCAAAAACAGAGGCTATGAGAATAAGCAAATTAAGACACCCATTAAACATCAAGATCAAAGATAAAGAAATAAAACATGTAGAAGAATTCAAGTATTTGGGCACAATGTTCACAGAAGATGGAAAACTAGACAGAGAAATTGACATGAGAATACAAAAAGCAAATACTGTCACATGCCAGCTTTCACCATTGCTAAGACATCCAAACATTTCTATGCCAGCTTAACAAATGATAAATAGCATTTTCATAGCAACTTTGTGCTATGAAAGTCAAACATGGACCCTTTCTAAATCACAATTAAGAAAGATAAATACATGTGAGATGCGATGCTTGAGAAAAGTAACAAACAACACAAAAAGAGATAGAATACCAAATGAAACCATAAGAAAAATGGTAGGAACAAAACCCTGCCAAGAATATATAGAACTAACAACAACAACTTAAATAGTTTGGCCACCTGGTCAGAATGAATCCTCACCAATCACCATCAAGGGCGTTCTTCTCGAGAATGCATGGAAAAAGACCAAGAGGAAGACCCAGAAGAAGATGGATAGATGCTGTGACAGAGACATGTAACAACAGAGGAAAATCACTAATTCAGACAGTTCAAGCAACTCAAGAACGACAAATGATATAAACCAGGACACCTTTTAGGTATCAGTGAAAAGAGAAAAGAAGAAAGAATGTTCGTGCTAAAATCCAGTTTGTTAAGAAAAAGGAGATTTTATCTGTTACTGTTTTTATGTAAAATGATTCAATATATAATATCTATTTTGAATTATCGTTGATAACGAGCCTAGTTTATCCATCATTACAACGCCCCCTGTCATGTACTGTAACTCAGGGAGATAATAAATGGTGTTAGGGTAGTCTGCCCTTTATACTTACAACGTAAGAAGCGATAAATGTCGAGTTGATAAAAGAAAGGGAGTGATATAAACGTTACAAGTACGACTATTTTGTAAAGAACAGAGCGATAAAAGAAAAGTTATGAGTCGAAAGTCAACGCTTTTGTTATTTTTATTCCCACGAAACATGTCAACTGTCATTAGATATAATGGCATAAGAAAAATCGGTACAAGATATTATAAAAGAACGAGTAAACATTGAACCAATCCTAAGCTACATACAGAAGCAACACATAAACTGGTTGGACAATCTAGCAAAATACCGTGTGATTCATTACCATCATCATCATCATCATTGAGTGCCGTCTCCGCAACGAAGGTTGGCTACCATGGAGCGCCATTTTGCTCTATCTCTTGCTTTGATGGTGCAGGTTGTCATCGGTTGATTTGTCCATCTTTTGATGTTACTCGTCCATGTTAATCTTGGTCTGCCTCTGCCTCTTTTACCTTGTATTTTCCCCTCCAGGATCACTTTCAGTAGGCTGTTGTGTCTTTTAACATGGCCTAAGAATCGCATTTGTCTTGTTCTAATTGTGTTCAGAAGTTCTCTTTTCATTTTTAGTTGTTTTAAGACTTTGTCATTTGTTTTCTTTTCTTTCCATCCAATTCTACCTATTCTTCTATATATCCACATTTCAAAGGCTTCAATTCTCTGTTCTGTTTTCTTGTCTAATGTCCATGTTTCAGCACCATATAGGAATATTGAGAAGATGTAACATTTTGCTATTCTTAGTTTTAGCTCTGGTGTTATTTGTTTTGATGTTAGTATGTCCTTCATGACATTAAAATTACTTTTTGCCATTCCTATTCTTTTGTTTATTTCAGTTGTACATTTTCCATCACTGGTTATAGTATGTCCAAGGTAGTTATAGTTCTGAACTGTCTCAAGGTCTATTCCTTCAATTTTGATATCCACCTGTGGGTTTTGAGTATTTTCTTTGTTTATGATCATAGTTTTAGTCTTTTTGATATTCATATCTAGTCCATATTTTTTGCTTGTCGTGTTTATTTCATTAAGTAATTGTTGTAGGTCTTTAGGATTTTCATCATAGCATTTTAGGATTCATTACCATACAAAACATATATTAAAAGAGGAGAGGGGATGAAATGGCAAAAGGCAGACCCAGAATAGTAATGACAAACAACATCAAAACAGCGCTAAAATAACTTCATTTGACAGTGATTGAAGCTGCCAAAAGGACGGACGAGAATCGGGACTTTGTATCTAGCTCGACACCGAACGGGTGCAACATGAACCGAAAGAAAGAAAGAAAGAAAGAAAGAAAGAAAGAAAGAAAGAAAGAAAGAAAGAAAGAAAGAAAGAAAGAAAGAAAGAAAGAAAAGCATAAGAAAATAGGGAAACAATAAAATGGCATAAGTTGTGAGAAAGTAAAATTACATAAGTTGTGAGAAAGTAAAATGGCATAAGTTGTGAGAAAGTAAGATGACATAAGTTGTGAGAAAGTAAAATGACATAAGTTGTGAGAAAGTAAATTGACATAAGTTGTGAGAAAGTAAAATGACATAAGTTGTGAGAAAGTAAAATGGCAAAGTTGTGAGAAAGTAAAATAACAAGTTGCGAGAAAGGAAAATTGCATACGTTTATGTGAAAGTAATATGACATAAGTTGTGAGAAAGTAAAATGACATAAGTTGTGAGAAAGTAAAATGGCATAAGTTGTGAGAAAGTAAAATGACATAAGTTGTGATAAAGTAAAATGACATAAGTTGTGAGAAAGTAAAATGGCATAAGCTGAGAGAATGTAAAATGACATAAGTTGTGAGAAAGTAAAATGACATTTAAAAAACGTAGTTTCCCTCCACGCCTTGCTGGGTGTATTGAGAACATGGTGTTAGCGACCATGGCACATTTTTGCATGATGTGGTCGGTATCACGTCAGCCCGCCTTGACTTCACAAAAATATACCTGATACCAATTTTTAAAGGCTGGGTGAACCCCGAATCATTGTAGGTCCGAACAAAAATCCGTCACTAATAGCTCAGGCAAAAGCAGCTTTCCAAAACAAATGAGAATGATACTGTGAAATCAATTTTTGATGAAAATAATTAACTTTTTGCGTGACACACACACACACACACACACACACACACACACACACACACACACACACACATATATATATATATATATATATATATATATATATATCAGTGGCGTATAATGGTTATGGGGTCTGGGCTACCGCTGACATAATAAATAAACACATACATTATATTCAGTAGGCTAACATGAAGTAATATTTGCTAATGACATCACTACATTTTAAATTACTTACTTATTTATATGTAAATTCTATCAGTCTTGTTTGGGACGAAAATGTCTCAATGACTTTGTCATTGAAACTACTGTAGGATTGGTTTCTGCTGTTTCATGACAGTTGAGAGGCCTATGTGCCTAAATTGTTTTTTTAATTGGCGCATAATCTAGTTATAAATAGCTAAGGAAGTTCCAGTATTCAGACATAGTTTCACTTTCACTTTGTAACGCTTCTAACTGGCTAGAGCTAAAAATAACCCATGGAACCGCATTCTGTATAGGTAGCTTTAGCCGTATTCTTTTCGCTGCCTTTTTTAAATGTCGAGGTCGTTAACTTACTAGGTCTGATAGATGAGAAATGTACCTCTAGTCACTTGCGGTTTCAATCTACTATCGTAGAGTAGTTTCGGTTTTATTCACAAACGTTATGGTGGCCAGATAAAAACCTTGCTTTAATAAATGCAAACCTAAGCAAATAAATAATATTGGCCTACGAAATGTGTAATAGAATATTCTAAAATGTGTAATATAATTATAACAAATATAATAAATTATCATTTCCTTTTGTAATTCGTTAATATGTACAAGGCTACCGGCGGTAGCTGCGGCAACATAAAGAATACGCCACTGATATATATATATATCGTAGCATATGGAGAGTAAACATAAAAAATTGCACAACAACTTTCCAGACAGTGCTGATGTCAAATTCAGAAGACAAAAGGCACAAGAGAAAGGAGTCAAGGCCGGGTACCGCGGGTACACCTTGCTCGTTCTGTGAATGGATCTGTTTGTCCAGGATTGGCAGATTCAGCCACGAGAGAAGATGTTCAGCAAAGCAATCTAACAAACTAATGCTTTACCATACTAATGACTTATCATGATTGCTTGCTACCAACCGTCTGTCAAGACGCTAAAGGCCATATTATATATATAATTCCTGACTGAAGTGAAAGTGATTCCACGGACAGAAGAGAATGTTGGAGTGGTTACTAAACAAAATATGGGGAAATGGTTTTCATAGAGGTATATTTCTGCAGCAATGCAGGATGTGTCATGGGACTTGCGGAGAAAGAGGAAACAAGGACGGCCCAGCAAATGGAGACCCATGAGGGCAGTGACCTAGAATAAAAGGAAAAAAGAAAGGAAGTCCAGAAATAATAATGGATGGAGAGATCTTGTTAACAATAAATACACGTTCTTCTGAGTGAGCAATTTTGACTTTCCACATTTGACGTGTCACTTCTGCCACCTAGCGGCTACTTCAAAACATATGACTTCCGTTTCCAAGATGGCGGATCTAGTCCAAGTTCTCTCGATTGCTGCAGAAAGTACATTCGGTGTCTTATTATTTTCGGTTCTCCACTGCACTTCTCTGAGTTAAAGTTAAAATGATGATCTACTTATTACTTCTGCGTCGATAAAGCGGTGTCGTACGTCGGCAATATCCCATTTTCGACAAATCAAGTGTTGTGAATGCGACCTTTCACCGTCTAGACTTGTTCTGTGCTTTACGTCACATTGGTGCTATTCATGACCGTTGGTGTATTTGCTTAACGCAAGTTATTTGCATGTTACTCATTAATGTGAAATGCTTCGTCAGCCGCAGTTTTATCTCATAAGGGGATTTGCACCGTGTTCTGCTCGTCGTAGGCTACATTCACTAGAGTAATCAGGAATCTAAATGGCCCGTCATTGCTGTGCGTGCGACATTGTTGTGTGTGCTACGTCATCGTAATGGCTCATCGTAAATCCCTAGACCGGCCTTACGCTAATCTTACGGTCTGTTGTTTGATGTGCGACGGAGATAATCTGCCGACTAACTGTGTGTCTATATGTTCGGAATTGAAGTCAACAACGATGGCCTAACATCATCAAGCGCTATACATTTTTTTAAAAAATATGACGATCATCATTTTCAAGAGGACGTGAACTTCGAGGTATATGGAGGATAGGCGGCAGGAACCATTGTAGGCTATGCATGAAAAGTGTTCCTTGTTGCAGTTTCCTCATATTCCAAGTCCATGGGGGACTGGTTGGTCTCGAGTCAAGACGCCGGCCTCGGGACAGAGAGGTTGTAGGTTCAAATCTCGGCTACACCGGTTGGGATTTCTATTTATGATTTCTCTCTGCGGCAACCACCCCTGGTCTCAGCAGCGAGACCCGGCTTGAAATGTCAGTTACTCATCGACGGAAAAAAACATGAGTACCTCCGAAGTCATAGTTATCTGCCTGTGCGGCGAGGGACTCCTGTGCACGCGGCAGCCAGGGATAAATGGATTAACACGCAAAATTCAGTTCCTAGTCTCTAGGGACTTCGTCAGAGTTGAAAGCTGGCGAACGCAACAACAACAAGAACAAAAAGAACAACAAAACATATGACGTGTTCACCGTAAGAGGGGAGTAGTTTCCCAAAATTATTTCACAAGCTTAAAAAAAGATCCGGAACCTAATTTGTATAAAATTACCAATGTGTGTAGATATGTGTTCATAGATAAGTGTGTGTAGATATGTGTGCATGTGCTCGTATATCAAGCTACAGGTGTGGTCTCGTTCTCTCTCGTTTCAGATGTCTTCGAAAAGCAATTTCACGATTGTGAAAATCATCATCATTTGCGTACAAATTATAGGTAAAGTTGTACACACACGGTTTGATATTTAAAACCGTAACACATATAAGATTGTGAGAGTTGTATAGAGAATAGAAGGCACTATTGTTGTGAAATAATATACCTGTTTGTATAGTTTACAATTTAACATCATTTCTAGTTACTCAAATCTTTTCATTAAAACTCTTCTTTTTTCATACAAAAAAGTAAAGTACCCCCGTCACGCCAAGTGGCGTCGTATAGGGAATATGGTGTTAGTGACCATAAATTTTACAGACCTTCGGCACATGATTTTTGGGGTAATGTGGTCGGTATTACGTCCGTGCTGCTTTACTTTCCCAGAAAAAAATATCCGGTACCCATTGAAGGCTGGGTGAACCCGGAAGCAGTCGGTTCGGATTGAACCCTACCCCTTGTCCGTGATAGTCCAGTTCACTAACCACTGAGCTATCGCGGCTCCCAATATTCCTGTATGGTGCAGAAAAATGGACATTAGGCAAGAAAACAGAACAGAAAATTGAAGCCTTTGAAATGTGAATTTATAAAAGTATAGGTAGAATTGGATGGAAACAAAAGAAAACAAACGTTGAAGTTTTAAAACAACTACAAATAAAAAGAGAACTACTAAATACAATTAGAACAAGACAAATTAAATTTTGGGGCATATTAAAAGACACAACAGCCTACTAAAAGTAATATTGCAATGGAAAATACAAGATAAAAGAGGCAGAGACAGACCAGGACTAGCATGGTCGAGTAACATCAAAAGATGTACAAGTCAATCTATGACAACCTGTACCACCAAAGCAAGAAATGTAATGGAATGGCGATCCATGGTAGCCAACCTTCGTTGCGGAGACGGCACCCGATGATAATGATGATGACCCTCTATCTCTTCGTCCCTCAATTTTCCCAGTTACGGCACGCTCTACTGGCACATTTTTAAAAAATGCAGTCACTCATTGTTTGAAACATACATTTACTTATTTGTCACCGATGACATATAAATTTGTTGTCAGTACAGGACCATTTTTTCCCCGGAAAAGATCACATGATCTGATGGTGATTATTGTTATTATTATTAATTATACATTATTAATTATACATTATTAATTATACATTATTATTTATACATTATTAATTATACATTATTAATTATACATTATTAATGATACATTATTAATTATACATTATTAATTATACATTATTATTACGACGTTTTTACGTACAACAGTTAACAATAATTATGTCATTTATGTTTCTTCGTAAAACAATGTCCAATAATTCATGTTTACCGTTTTGTAAAACATTGTTTACTAATTATCATGTCTTATTTTTTTTTATGTCTGATAATTCATTTAACTTTTTTTCCTTAAAACAATGTCCAGTAAATTACCTATTCACGGTTTCATTTAATGTAAACATTATCGAACAATTCACATATTTACAATATTTTCTTTAAATAGTATCAACCGTTTTACATATTTATCTTATTTGTTTTTATTTTAAAGTGTGGAGCAAGTAAGAATTAGAAACCACGAATACAACACTACTCTCACATGCTCGCATACTTACCTTTTTGCCTTTGACTTTTCCTTACAACAGTCTAGAGATTCACACTTATTTTTTTCCATTTCTTCTTTAAAACAATGTGTTGCAATTTACACTTATATATATATATATATATATATATATATATATATATATATATATATATATATATATATATTTTTTTTTTTTTTTTTTTTTGTTCTTCAAGCTGTTCTGTAATTCATCCATTTACTTTTTTTGTTTAAATAGTGTCTAGCAAGTCACGTATAGTTAGTTACTTGGAGGTAGAAACCGCTTTGCTTTTACAGTTGTCTTCTCTCTCTCTCTCTCTCTCTCTCTCTTTCTCTCTCTCTCTCTTTCTCTCTCTCTCTCTCTCTCTCTCTTTCTCTCTCCGCGATCAAGACTCAATCAGAGTAGGATTCCAGACTCTCTCATGAAGTCAGCGGTCTGTTTAAGCGAATCAATTGCCTCGCTGTCTTTTAAATGTACATGTAAGTGTCGGGGTATGTATGAAACCTCATACATCAAGCATTAACATATAAAATATTTGCATCTTTCACAGCGTTAGTAATTTGTGTGACCGGATATGGGTCCAACTATCTGATGCTCTATACGAACGGACTAAACGAAGCGCATGTCGGACTTTGGAAAGCGTGTTCAATAATACTGGGTTCGGAAAAATGCATTGATATTACTGATCCTGAATTTGCTAATTATGTAAATGAGAAAGGTAAGGTTTCAAGTCAACCAGTCGAAGATTCAATCGTTTCACACAAGAGATATGATTTTATAGTTTGTTTGTTTTTTTTTTTATGTGTCAGGAAAAACCCGTGTCTTTTCTCTTCACAAATAAGCATTTATTAACAGGGAAAAAATCGTTCCTTTATACTCCACAATATGCTCACACATTTAACAGAATAAAAAATCGCTCCTTTATACTCCACAATATGCTCACACATTTAACAGAATAAAAAATCGCTCCTTTATACTCCACAATATGCTCACACATTTAACAGAATAAAAAAACGTTTCCTTATACTTCACAATATGCTCACACATTTAACAGAATAAAAAATCGCTCCTTTATACTCCACAATATGCTCACACATTTAACAGAATAAAAAATCGCTCCTTTATACTCCACAATATGCTCACACATTTAACATAATAAAAAAAACATTTCCTTATATTCCACAATATGCTCACACATTTAACAGAATAAAAAAAAACATTTCCTTATATTCCACAATATGCTCACACATTTAACAGAATAAAAAAAAACATTTCCTTATATTCCACAATATGCTCACACATTTAACAGAATAAAAAAAAAAAACATTTCCTTATATTAAACAATATGCTCACACATTTAACAGAATAAAAAAAAAACATTTCCTTATACTCCACAATATGCTCACACATTTAACAGAATTTAAAAAAAAACATTTCCTTATATTCCACAATATGCTCACACATTTAACAGAATATAAAAAAAACGTTTCCTTATACTTCACAATATACTGAGGTATGAACCAAATATTAAACTCCCGTTTTGATAAACTTAAACAGTTAACACATATAATTTAAGGTAAATTGAACATAACTGAAGGCTCTAGAAAATAATGAATTAAAACATTAAAACTAAATAAAATATGCAATTGCTGCATAATAAAATGAAAATTGCAATTACTGTCGCTGAGTGAGAAGTGGTGATGTCCGGTGTTTTAGGTGGAGAGGAAAAGAAAGGTTATTGTTTAGAATTGGAGAATGAAACACACCAAACTGTATTTCTGTTTCTCTCTTTCTATATATCTTTCTTTATCTCTCTCTTTATCTCTCTCTGTCTCTCTCTCCCTCGTTTGCCTCTTAGCATCGCAGGTTGAGAATTTAGTTCTCTTTCCCTTCTTTCTACAACCGCCATACGCGTACTACCTCTTTCATGTCTCACAGTAAGTTAATTTGTTTCACTTCATTTCTCGATATTGCAACCTTCTTTTTGTCCACACTCTTTTAGAATGTCATAGTTAATAGTTATTTTATATTCGTTCCAATTTTTTTTTTTATGCTTCATTTTGTCCTTATATCTGAAACCATGTTGGACATATCTTTTCTGCCTGGCTTATGTAACAACAGAGAAGTAGAGTGCTTAGAGCCAGAGGAAGTAGTGGAAAAAAAAAAGTATGCAAATTTGCGGTCTAATGTAATTTGAGAATTATATATAAAACCTTCTCACAGAAAACCTGCAATTTTAGTCAAAGGAGCAGCAAGTATATGTTGTGTAGCTGTTATACTTTGATCATTATTGATAAGTTGTTGTATGACTTAATAATGTCAGTTGGATAGGTTGATTTTTTTTTTTTAAAAAGATAAAAAAAACTGGAGATAAAGAAGGTTCTCGAAAGAAAATAGTTTATAAACGGCAATAAGTAGGATTCAAAGAAGGTTATCGATTGAAGATAGATAGTTTATAAAAACGGCAATAAGTCATATCATCAAGTACCGGGTTACTGGCGTAGGTGATCATGTCTCTACACAACTTTCGATCTCGGCAGCTATTTATCATTTCTGTTGTTGACCTTCTGCCAAGCCATTCTCTTAAGCCGTCTGTTATTTTTTCTCTTTGCTTCCCTCTATCTCTTCGTCCCTCAATTGTTCCAGTTGTTACAATATATTCCAGTTGTTCTCTTCTCAATACATGGCCAAAAAATGATGATTGTTTCTTCCTAATATTGGAAATTAGCTCTCTTTTTGCTTTGACCTCTCTCAGAGCATCTTCACTACTCTTCTTAGCTGTCCATGGTACTCTCAACATTCTTCTGTAAAACCACATTTCTACAGACACCAGTGATTTTCTTGTCTGTTGTCCTTTTGTCCATGATTCACATCCATATGTTAAGACTGGCTCTACATAACATTTAAGAACCCCTTTTCTTGTTTCTATTGTAAAAAATGGTTTGCATAGTATCTTCCTCATTTTATGGAAAGCTGCTTTTGCCTGAGCCATTCTGCATCTCACCTCTTTTGTAAATCATCCGTCTGAGGTTAACAAAGTTCCCAAATATTTAAATTCATTTACCTGTTTTAATATTGTTCCACTTGTCTTTATTTAGCACTGAGTTGATGTCTTTTTCTTTGTTGTTACCATTACTTCTGTCTTTTTGCTATTAAGGCTGAGTCCTTTATTTTTGCTTTCTTTCACTATAATGTCCAACATTTCTTGTAACTCATTTTCACTCTTAGCGATTAAGACTGTATCATGAGCATACCTTAGATTATTTATATTATGACCTAAGTCAATAAGTAGGATATATAGAAGGTTATCGATAGAAAATAGATAGTTTTAAAATGGCAATAAGTAGGATATATAGAAGGTTATCGATAGAAAATAGATAGTTTTAAAATGGCAATAAGTAGGATACAAAGAAGGTTATCGATAGAATACAGATAACGAAAACAAAATGGAATACCCAAGTATCTTCAA